>JAJIBD010025626.1:0-42058 GCA_021461705.1 Cryptotis parvus
GTGGAAAGCCAGCATAGCAGAATAATAGCTACTGAAAAATTAGTGATCGGCGCGTTCCAAGATTCTCCCCACAACACCAGAAGATGGAAAAAAGAACACGTTGCCGACGACAACCAGGAGATGTAATCGGGATGGGGCCAGAAGGAGTAACATCTGACGGATCTTGGGAGTTGAAGGGCAAAGAGAAAAAAATAATAGTAGGAAGAAACTGTCAAAGCCATCATTGCTGAAGTTTGGAACTAACCCTTGCCTCAGATCCACTAGAATTCATGGGATCTTTGGCTAAAAACCCTAACAAAGTACTCCAGGCATGCAGTTAAAGTAAAGAAAACTATAGACAGGGATGAGATACAAAGCATGGGTCAAGAGAAATCACCTACGAGAACCCCATCATAGATTTATGTAGACTATCTAATTAAGGCACTCGACGCAAGCAGTGAACATGTGAAAGGCTGAATAGACTGCAGGGCCTCACCAAGAATTCTTACCCCCCATTTGACCCACATTCAAGATACCGAAGGAAAGATTACACAACTTCATGGATCAGCAGCAGCTCAAGAGACCCTTGAACTAACAAGCAACCTTAGAAAAGGACTGAGGTCACACTGTGACTAAACCA
The DNA here is from genome assembly GCA_021461705.1 of Cryptotis parvus. Taxonomy (NCBI): domain Eukaryota; kingdom Metazoa; phylum Chordata; class Mammalia; order Eulipotyphla; family Soricidae; genus Cryptotis; species Cryptotis parvus. The sequence goes on from JAJIBD010025626.1 coordinate 620, forward strand.
ACCGCTTCAACAAGCTCAAACAGAAAAGATGGCACAAAATCCGATGACAATAAATCTCTCAATGTCAGTAGTTCTAAATGAAACAATTAAAAGACCTAAAAATTAACCAAAAATGATTAAAAAATTAGACCCAACATTCTGTCTACAAAGAAACACATCACAGATAATCAAAACAAGTTAACATGACAAAATTCAAGGTTTGGAGACTATTCTCCATATACAAACAATTCCTCAAAGGCTGGGTGTATTGGTATCAGATAATATAGACTTTGGGCTGAAGGAGTTGAAGGGACAACGAAGGCCATTTCTTATTACTTAAGGGGTGCTGGGAAGAATTTACCCCACTAAACATATATGCACTTTAACGAGGGATGGCCGTTTTTTCTATACGACAACTAGGGCGCCAGGGACATTCATGAGTAACCAATAATGGTTGGGACTTCAGACCACCATATATCATGGTGGATGATCATGGGAGATGAAGGCTCACTAGGAAGTATTCGAAAGGAAAAATGGAAGAGAGGCTATTGGGAGTACTACAGGGCTTTTCTATTATGGCTGATACATTTCAATTTTGTGGACGATTAATATCCCGGATAAGACCACCATATAAACTAAGCTATATCAATAAAATTAAAAGGATAAAATTGTATTGGCTGTGCTTTGGACCATGATCTACTGTTAATTCTTGTTTTTTACCCGAAACAGGGGGTCAAACCAAATACCATGAACTAGACAAACCCCCCTTAGACATCGTGGATCACTTTTGAAATCAGCCAATAAATACTAAGATTTCTGGCGGCAATAGTGACACCAACTGCGCAGAACTTTATTGGGACAACTAAGAAAATGATATTAGAGGAAATTTATAGCTCTGCAAGTGTCAGAAAACTAAGAAAAAAATAATTTTATAGTAACATTTGGCTGAAGACATTAGAAAGTAGAAAAAAATAGGGAGGCCCAACCCCAGGTGAAGAAAACATGTTAGGAAATCAGTGAGGCCCCTGTTGAAATAAAAAATCAAAGATTAAATGAAGAACCAAGAGCTGGTTTAAAAATGAAACAAAATTGAATAATATTGCAGTAGACTTGGACAAGGAAAGAAAAAAAAAAATTAATGACGATCAGAAATAAAAGAATTGACATCTGCTAAAAACCACAGTCAAAGATCATGAGGGTATGAGAGCCATATGCACATTGAAACATGAGAATCTGGAAAGAAATGGATTCAATTCACGATTACCAGCCTACCACCCCAAAAACAGGCAGAAGGCCTCTAAAGTACCTGAATAAACTTTCATACCATTAGAAATAAAACATTAATTAAAACCTTCCCACCTTTAAAGCTTGATTCAGGCCAGTTCCCTAGTGAACTCTGCAAACCCTTTAAGGGAGGACCAACTGCTGTCCTATTCAAAATCATTTAGAAATAGAAAACGAAACACTCCCAGGCAGCTTCTACAGAGGCACATATCACCCTGATACCCAAAGCAGGGAGAGACAGCTTTTTGAAAGAAAACTGCAGATGTCATGCCACCAGTGAACACGGATGCTGGGTCTTCAGCAAAATACTAGAGCAAGTCAAGACTCATCAAGAAGATTCTTACATCACTTGACCAAGTAGGATTCATCCCGAACTGAGAGATGGTTCAGCATTGCGTCAATCAACATAATACATCATATCTTTTAAAGCTAAAAAATAGCCATGAGTCATCATTTAGACACGAAAGCATTTAGACAAAGATCGCGCCGTTCGCAATTCTAAGCCACTCCAGAAAATGGGGTGAAGGGACTTTCCCTCAAGATAAAGACAGCCATGACCAAAAACTACATGAGCATCATTCTCAATGGAAAGGGTTGACGCTACCTGGTCAGGGTTGACAAGGTTGCCCTGCCGCACATCTTTTATTAATGTATTACTGGAAGTATGATAGTAATCAGAGAAGAAAAGGACATCAGGCAGTTAGATAGACAAGGAAGAAGTCAAGCTATCATTATTTGCAGATGACGCTGATATTGCCACACAGAGAACCTAAACTCTCTGCCACCCCTTCCTAGACATAATAGAGCGCATATAGGTAGTGGATGCCAAGTCAGCACCCAAAGTGGTGGCTTTACTACATTTGATAACTGAAAGAAAGAAAGGGGATGTGGAAGCCAGTTTCCTTCTGATTGGAAAATCAACCATGAGATCATTACCCAGGGTGTGCCAGGACCTGTGAAAGAAAACTACAAGACATACTCCAAGAGGATAAAGGGACACAAGTGGTACATTCCTGCTCATGGATCAGGAGGATCAACGACGTCGAGATGATACTGCCAAATCCTCTAGGTTTATTCTGGTCCCTATGGGGTTACCAGTATTCTTCAAAGGAATTGATGACCGTCTTGTTATTTGTTTGGAGCATTAAACTACAAGGATGGCTAAAACCGTCTGGAAAAGAAGATGAGGGCGTCTATTTGCCCGGACACAGAACATTTCTGCCGGGCGGTAGTGGTAAAGCAGCGTAATATATTAGATAAAACCAGACCTGTGGACCTGGAGATAAATTAGAGTATCCTGACACCCCAATCCCTCAAACACTTGGGCATTTTAATCTTTGAGTGAAGGTTCATGAGTCTAAAATGGAGGAAGGAAAGCCTCTTCATATATTAAATTGTGTTGGAGAAAACTGGGCTAGCGACATGTAAAAAATATGAATTTGGACCCTGTGTCTACAACACCTTGCACAAAAAATCAGATCAAAGTGGATTAGGAATCTCAATATCAGACTTTGAATCCATAAAGTACAGTGAAGAAAATATAGGAAGAAGCCTCCATGACTTTTGAAGCTGAAAGGCATCTTCAAGATTGAAACATCTCTAACAAAGCAACTAGAAGAAAGATAAATATATGGGACTACATGAAACTAAAAACTGCCCTCAAAAGAAACAGTATAAAAGATACAAAAGCAGTCCACAGAATGGGAAAGAATATTCACCCAATACTCATCTGATAAGGGTTAATATCCGGGATATATCAGGCACTGGTAGAACTTTACAAAGAGAAAACAAACAACCCCATCAAAAAATGGGAGAAGAAATGAAAAAGAAACTTCAGCAAGAAAGAAAATCGAATGGCCAAAAAACATATGAAAAAATGCTCATCATCACTAATCATCAGAGAGATGCAAATCAAAACAACAATGAGATACCACTTTACACCACAGAGACTGGCACATATTCAAAAGAACAGGAACAACAAAGTGCTGGCGTGGGTGTGGGGAAAGGGGACACTCATCCATTGTTTAGTGGGAATGCCCGGCTGGTACAGCCTTTCTGGAAAACAATATGGACATTCCCTCCCAAAGACTAGAAATTGAACTCCACCTTTACAATGCCTATGTACCCTCCTGGGAATCTACTCTGGGAAACCAAAAATCGCGCCCAGCGAACACCATCCCTACTTTTTATGTTCATAGCAGCATTATGCAATAGCCAGAATCTGGAAGCAACTACGGTGCCCGAAAATGATGACTGGATAAAAACATTGGTACATCTACACAATGGAATACTATGCAGCTGTTATGGGGAAAAATGAAGTTATAAAATTTGCCTACAAATGGATGGACATGGAGAAGATTATGTTGAGCGAAGTTAGCCAGAAGGAGAGAGACAGATACAGAATGACTGCATTTATCTGCATAACATAAATATATAGGTACATATTATGATACCAATATCCAAGGTCAAGTGAAACATACATCAGGAGGGTCTGTCAAAGGTGGGAAGTATCACAAACGTGTGGGAGGTCAGAGGCTAGGTAAGACAGAAAATGGAACAGTGTGCTAACAATTGTGAGGGTACTAATGCCAACCTAGAATGAGCGACAAATAGAGGCAAAAAGATACACATGACAACCCTTTAATGTAGTGTTGTAATCCATAGACTGGAGAGGAAGGAAAAGAAAGAGAGAGAAAGGGGAAAGGAAATAAAGAACCTGCCATGGGAGGGCTGGGGAAGAGGGGAGGGAACCCGGGGACGTTGGTGGTAGGAGATGGGCACTGGTGGGGGATGGGTGCTGCTACACTGCATGACCAAAACCCAAATATGAACTTTTTAATTGTATATTTTTTTGTATCTATTCCGGTGGAATAATAAAATAATTAAAAAAAACAACACCTGGAAAATAAAAGCATTATAAGGAAAAAATACAAAGTGACAATGTATCTTATTCATTACAATGCGGTCACACCTTTGTTTCTATAAAATATGTTAAACAGTTAGAGGCATTTTGCAAACATAGTGCATTGTACTTGCGTTAGGACTTTTCCTATTGAAATACATGGAAAACACAGAGTGCACCATTTCTCTTTTAGACAGCAAAATGAGAGTGCACAGCCTGTGCTTACTAGAGCTCATTTTCACCTTGGGATCAAAGTGACAATGTATCCTATTCGTACAATGCGGGTCATACCTTTGTTTCTTATGTGTTAAACTTAGAGGCATTTTGCAAACATAGTGCATTGTACTTGCGTTAGGACTTTTCCTATTGAAATACATGGAAAACACAGAGTGCACCATTTCTCTTTTAGACAGCAAAATGAGAGTGCACAGCCTGTGCTTACTAGAGCTCATTTTCACCTTAGGATCAAAGTGACAATGTGTCCTATTCGTACAATGCGGGTCATACCTTTGTTTCTTATGTGTTAAACAGTTAGAGGCATTTTGCAAACATAGTGCATTGTACTTGCGTTAGGACTTTTCCTATTGAAATACATGGAAAACACAGAGTGCACCATTTCTCTTTTAGACAGCAAAATGAGAGTGCACAGCCTGTGCTTACTAGAGCTCATTTTCACCTTGGGATCAAAGTGACAATGTATCCTATTCGTACAATGCGGGTCATACCTTTGTTTCTTATGTGTTAAACAGTTAGAGGCATTTTGCAAACATAGTGCATTGTACTTGCGTTAGGACTTTTCCTATTGAAATACATGGAAAACACAGAGTGCACCATTTCTCTTTTTAGACAGCAAAATGAGAGTGCACAGCCTGTGCTTACTAGAGCTCATTTTCACCTTGGGATCAAAGTGACAATGTATCTTATTCGTACAATGCGGGTCACACCTTTGTTTCTTATGTGTTAAACAGTTAGAGGCATTGTGCAAACATAGTGCATTGTACTTGCGTTAGGACTTTTCCTATTGAAATACATGGAAAACACAGAGTGCACCATTTCTCTTTTAGACAGCAAAATGAGAGTGCACAGCCTGTGCTTACTAGAGCTCATTTTCACCTTGGGATCAAAGTGACAATGTATCCTATTCGTACAATGCGGGTCATACCTTTGTTTCTTATGTGTTAAACATTAGAGGCATTTTGCAAACATAGTGCATTGTACTTGCGTTAGGACTTTTCCTATTGAAATACATGGAAAACACAGAGTGCACCATTTCTCTTTTAGACAGCAAAATGAGAGTGCACAGCCTGTGCTTACTAGAGCTCATTTTCACCTTGGGATCAAAGTGACAATGTATCCTATTCGTACAATGCGGGTCATACCTTTGTTTCTTATGTGTTAAACAGTTAGAGGCATTTTGCAAACATAGTGCATTGTACTTGCGTTAGGACTTTTCCTATTGAAATACATGGAAAACACAGAGTGCACCATTTCTCTTTTAGACAGCAAAATGAGAGTGCACAGCCTGTGCTTACTAGAGCTCATTTTCACCTTGGGATCAAAGTGACAATGTGTCCTATTCGTACAATGCGGGTCATACCTTTGTTTCTTATGTGTTAAACAGTTAGAGGCATTTTGCAAACATAGTGCATTGTACTTGCGTTAGGACTTTTCCTATTGAAATACATGGAAAACACAGAGTGCACCATTTCTCTTTTAGACAGCAAAATGAGAGTGCACAGCCTGTGCTTACTAGAGCTCATTTTCACCTTGGGATCAAAGTGACAATGTGTCCATATTCGTACAATGCGGGTCATACCTTTGTTTCTTATGTGTTAAACAGTTAGAGGCATTTTGCAAACATAGTGCATTGTACTTGCGTTAGGACTTTTCCTATTGAAATACATGGAAAACACAGAGTGCACCATTTCTCTTTTAGACAGCAAAATGAGAGTGCACAGCCTGTGCTTACTAGAGCTCATTTTCACCTTGGGATCAAAGTGACAATGTATCCTATTCGTACAATGCGGGTCATACCTTTGTTTCTTATGTGTTAAACAGTTAGAGGCATTTTGCAAACATAGTGCATTGTACTTATGCGTTAGGACTTTTCCTATTGAAATACATGGAAAACACAGAGTGCACCATTTCTCTTTTAGACAGCAAAATGAGAGTGCACAGCCTGTGCTTACTAGAGCTCATTTTCACCTTGGGATCAAAGTGACAATGTGTCCTATTCGTACAATGCGGGTCATACCTTTGTTTCTTATGTGTTAAACAGTTAGAGGCATTTTGCAAACATAGTGCATTGTACTTGCGTTAGGACTTTTCCTATTGAAATACATGGAAAACACAGAGTGCACCATTTCTCTTTTAGACAGCAAAATGAGAGTGCACAGCCTGTGCTTACTAGAGCTCATTTTCACCTTGGGATCAAAGTGACAATGTATCCTATTCGTACAATGCGGGTCATACCTTTGTTTCTTATGTGTTAAACAGTTAGAGGCATTGTGCAAACATAGTGCATTGTACTTGCGTTAGGACTTTTCCTATTGAAATACATGGAAAACACAGAGTGCACCATTTCTCTTTTAGACAGCAAAATGAGAGTGCACAGCCTGTGCTTACTAGAGCTCATTTTCACCTTGGGATCAAAGTGACAATGTGTCCTATTCGTACAATGCGGGTCATACCTTTGTTTCTTATGTGTTAAACAGTTAGAGGCATTTTGCAAACATAGTGCATTGTACTTGCGTTAGGACTTTTCCTATTGAAATACATGGAAAACACAGAGTGCACCATTTCTCTTTTAGACAGCAAAATGAGAGTGCACAGCCTGTGCTTACTAGAGCTCATTTTCACCTTGGGATCAAAGTGACAATGTGTCCTATTCGTACAATGCGGGTCATACCTTTGTTTCTTATGTGTTAAACAGTTAGAGGCATTTTGCAAACATAGTGCATTGTACTTGCGTTAGGACTTTTCCTATTGAAATACATGGAAAACACAGAGTGCACCATTTCTCTTTTAGACAGCAAAATGAGAGTGCACAGCCTGTGCTTACTAGAGCTCATTTTCACCTTGGGATCAAAGTGACAATGTGTCCTATTCGTACAATGCGGGTCATACCTTTGTTTCTTATGTGTTAAACAGTTAGAGGCATTTTGCAAACATAGTGCATTGTACTTGCGTTAGGACTTTTCCTATTGAAATACATGGAAAACACAGAGTGCACCATTTCTCTTTTAGACAGCAAAATGAGAGTGCACAGCCTGTGCTTACTAGAGCTCATTTTCACCTTGGGATCAAAGTGACAATGTGTCCTATTCGTACAATGCGGGTCATACCTTTGTTTCTTATGTGTTAAACAGTTAGAGGCATTTTGCAAACATAGTGCATTGTACTTGCGTTAGGACTTTTCCTATTGAAATACATGGAAAACACAGAGTGCACCATTTCTCTTTTAGACAGCAAAATGAGAGTGCACAGCCTGTGCTTACTAGAGCTCATTTTCACCTTGGGATCAAAGTGACAATGTGTCCTATTCGTACAATGCGGGTCATACCTTTGTTTCTTATGTGTTAAACAGTTAGAGGCATTTTGCAAACATAGTGCATTGTACTTGCGTTAGGACTTTTCCTATTGAAATACATGGAAAACACAGAGTGCACCATTTCTCTTTTAGACAGCAAAATGAGAGTGCACAGCCTGTGCTTACTAGAGCTCATTTTCACCTTGGGATCAAAGTGACAATGTGTCCTATTCGTACAATGCGGGTCATACCTTTGTTTCTTATGTGTTAAACAGTTAGAGGCATTTTGCAAACATAGTGCATTGTACTTGCGTTAGGACTTTTCCTATTGAAATACATGGAAAACACAGAGTGCACCATTTCTCTTTTAGACAGCAAAATGAGAGTGCACAGCCTGTGCTTACTAGAGCTCATTTTCACCTTGGGATCAAAGTGACAATGTGTCCTATTCGTACAATGCGGGTCATACCTTTGTTTCTTATGTGTTAAACAGTTAGAGGCATTTTGCAAACATAGTGCATTGTACTTGCGTTAGGACTTTTCCTATTGAAATACATGGAAAACACAGAGTGCACCATTTCTCTTTTAGACAGCAAAATGAGAGTGCACAGCCTGTGCTTACTAGAGCTCATTTTCACCTTGGGATCAAAGTGACAATGTGTCCTATTCGTACAATGCGGGTCACACCTTTGTTTCTTATGTGTTAAACAGTTAGAGGCATTTTGCAAACATAGTGCATTGTACTTGCGTTAGGACTTTTCCTATTGAAATACATGGAAAACACAGAGTGCACCATTTCTCTTTTAGACAGCAAAATGAGAGTGCACAGCCTGTGCTTACTAGAGCTCATTTTCACCTTGGGATCAAAGTGACAATGTATCCTATTCGTACAATGCGGGTCATACCTTTGTTTCTTATGTGTTAAACAGTTAGAGGCATTTTGCAAACATAGTGCATTGTACTTGCGTTAGGACTTTTCCTATTGAAATACATGGAAAACACAGAGTGCACCATTTCTCTTTTAGACAGCAAAATGAGAGTGCACAGCCTGTGCTTACTAGAGCTCATTTTCACCTTGGGATCAAAGTGACAATGTATCCTATTCGTACAATGCGGGTCATACCTTTGTTTCTTATGTGTTAAACAGTTAGAGGCATTTTGCAAACATAGTGCATTGTACTTGCGTTAGGACTTTTCCTATTGAAATACATGGAAAACACAGAGTGCACCATTTCTCTTTTAGACAGCAAAATGAGAGTGCACAGCCTGTGCTTACTAGAGCTCATTTTCACCTTGGGATCAAAGTGACAATGTAGTCCTATTCGTACAATGCGGGTCATACCTTTGTTTCTTATGTGTTAAACAGTTAGAGGCATTTTGCAAACATAGTGCATTGTACTTGCGTTAGGACTTTTCCTATTGAAATACATGGAAAACACAGAGTGCACCATTTCTCTTTTAGACAGCAAAATGAGAGTGCACAGCCTGTGCTTACTAGAGCTCATTTTCACCTTGGGATCAAAGTGACAATGTGTCCTATTCGTACAATGCGGGTCATACCTTTGTTTCTTATGTGTTAAACAGTTAGAGGCATTTTGCAAACATAGTGCATTGTACTTGCGTTAGGACTTTTCCTATTGAAATACATGGAAAACACAGAGTGCACCATTTCTCTTTTAGACAGCAAAATGAGAGTGCACAGCCTGTGCTTACTAGAGCTCATTTTCACCTTGGGATCAAAGTGACAATGTGTCCTATTCGTACAATGCGGGTCATACCTTTGTTTCTTATGTGTTAAACAGTTAGAGGCATTTTGCAAACATAGTGCATTGTACTTGCGTTAGGACTTTTCCTATTGAAATACATGGAAAACACAGAGTGCACCATTTCTCTTTTAGACAGCAAAATGAGAGTGCACAGCCTGTGCTTACTAGAGCTCATTTTCACCTTGGGATCAAAGTGACAATGTGTCCTATTCGTACAATGTGGGTCATACCTTTGTTTCTTATGTATTAAACAGTTAGAGGCATTTTGCAAACATAGTGCATTGTACTTGCGTTAGGACTTTTCCTATTGAAATACATGGAAAACACAGAGTGCACCATTTCTCTTTTAGACAGCAAAATGAGAGTGCACAGCCTGTGCTTACTAGAGCTCATTTTCACCTTGGGATCAAAGTGACAATGTGTCCTATTCGTACAATGCGGGTCATACCTTTGTTTCTTATGTGTTAAACAGTTAGAGGCATTTTGCAAACATAGTGCATTGTACTTGCGTTAGGACTTTTCCTATTGAAATACATGGAAAACACAGAGTGCACCATTTCTCTTTTAGACAGCAAAATGAGAGTGCACAGCCTTTGCTTACTAGAGCTCATTTTCACCTTGGGATCAAAGTGACAATGTGTCATATTCGTACAATGCGGGTCATACCTTTGTTTCTTATGTGTTAAACAGTTAGAGGCATTTTGCAAACATAGTGCATTGTACTTGCGTTAGGACTTTTCCTATTGAAATACATGGAAAACACAGAGTGCACCATTTCTCTTTTAGACAGCAAAATGAGAGTGCACAGCCTGTGCTTACTAGAGCTCATTTTCACCTTGGGATCAAAGTGACAATGTATCCTATTCGTACAATGCGGGTCATACCTTTGTTTCTTATGTGTTAAACAGTTAGAGGCATTGTGCAAACATAGTGCATTGTACTTGCGTTAGGACTTTTCCTATTGAAATACATGGAAAACACAGAGTGCACCATTTCTCTTTTAGACAGCAAAATGAGAGTGCACAGCCTGTGCTTACTAGAGCTCATTTTCACCTTGGGATCAAAGTGACAATGTGTCCTATTCGTACAATGCGGGTCATACCTTTGTTTCTTATGTGTTAAACAGTAGAGGCATTTTGCAAACATAGTGCATTGTACTTGCGTTAGGACTTTTCCTATTGAAATACATGGAAAACACACAGTGCACCATTTCTCTTTTAGACAGCAAAATGAGAGTGCACAGCCTGTGCTTACTAGAGCTCATTTTCACCTTGGGATCAAAGTGACAATGTATCCTATTCGTACAATGCGGGTCATACCTTTGTTTCTTATGTGTTAAAAGTTAGAGGCATTGTGCAAACATAGTGCATTGTACTTGCGTTAGGACTTTTCCTATTGAAATACCTGGAAAACACAGAGTGCACCATTTCTCTTTTAGACAGCAAAATGAGAGTGCACAGCCTGTGCTTACTAGAGCTCATTTTCACCTTGGGATCAAAGTGACAATGTGTCCTATTCGTACAATGCGGGTCATACCTTTGTTTCTTATGTCTTAAACAGTTAGAGGCATTTTGCAAACATAGTGCATTGTACTTGCGTTAGGACTTTTCCTATTGAAATACATGGAAAACACAGAGTGCACCATTTCTCTTTTAGACAGCAAAATGAGAGTGCACAGCCTGTGCTTACTAGAGCTCATTTTCACCTTGGGATCAAAGTGACAATGTATCTTATTCGTACAATGCGGGTCACACCTTTGTTTCTTATGTGTTAAACAGTTAGAGGCATTGTGCAAACATAGTGCATTGTACTTGCGTTAGTGTTGCAGGACTCCTTTAAGGGCCGCTGCATTAGCACACTAAAGGGCCTAGGTGAGGTGCAGGGAGGGATTATCTAAGGACATTTAACACTCCCTGCTTTCCATAACAATGGGAGGAAGGTCTGAGTTGAAGGGATATAAACTAGCCGGTTTTCACTCTCCCGCGCTTCTTTGGGGGCTGTGCTCGCTGTGAGCGGTCGCCCTGCTTGGAAGTGTTCTTCTCCTTTCCCAAAGCCTTTGCACGTGGTGGTCGCCATCTTGGCCTACACGTGGCTGGGGTTCTAGCCTGGAATCCTAAGCATCGGGTTTTTCCTTTTGCTGATTTGTATGCCTGAACCTGTGATAAGTAAAGTCTTTTAAAACCTCATCGGATCCCTGAGTGCTCATCCATTCCTCGCCGGCTTCGGAGGTAGAAGGGAACTCGCTTCCCGGCACTGTCGGGGACCCCGGCGGAGCGCCCCGACATTTGGCGTCCCTTGGGTGGGCACCACGAACATCGCCTGGTCTAATTATCATCGGACAGAGATCATCTGCCTCCGAACCGTGAGTAAAATGATGGATATCTCATGGTATAGATACATTGTATCTTTTATTGGCTCGGAACCATACATAGCCCAGTCTATAAAGTTCCTTTCTGAGAACTACTCTATCTTTTCACAAATCATCTGGGTCCTTGCGATTTTTAAACTGTACCTTTGCGTAAGGACAATGTTTAATAGAGAGAGGGAGGAAAGTAATAAATTGAATGCAATCTTAAGGGACGAGATTTACTCAGCGATTGAAGAAATAAGTGAGGATCATAAAGCTACAGGTAGACTGGTCTTAAAGCTTGAGGACAGAATTATTAAACAGAGTTTAAAATTTGAAAAGAAATTAGAAGAACAGGAAAGTAAAATTATTAACCAGATTTTAAAATTTGAGGAAAAATTAGAAGAACAGGATTTAAAAATTCAAGGAAAAATTAGAAGAACAGGATTTAAAATTCAAGGAAAAAATTAGAAGAACAGGATTTAAAATTCAAGGAAAAATTAGAAGAACAGGAAAGTAAAATTATTAAACAGGATTTAAAATTTGAAGTAAAGTTTGAAGAGCAGAAGAAGGATATCGATAAAATCAGCATTATCTTAGAGGAAGAAATTGACAGACAGAGAGATAGAATAGATGGACAGAAAGAGGAGGTTTGGAAGTTACACATAAGATTGAAAGAACAAAAGGAAGAAACATATAGGAAACTTGAAAACTTAAACCAAGAAATGGATGTGTTACGCAGGGAGATTTCTGATTTCATAACTTATCAATCAGGACCTAGCGCATACCCAATACTGAGGCGTGAACCAACTAAAAGCCGTTCACAAACACGCCCCAAAACTGTAGACTTGAAAAAGGTGTATACATTCCCAGCAAAAAAAATTTAAAAAGAATTCTAATGTGGCTGATAACTTAGAGGAGGAACAGGAAAACCCAGAGGAGGCAAATTCCCAAGCTGAAAATCTCCCCAGAGTTAATACCCTCAATGGGGTAGATGTTCCTCTGCCAGATACTACAAGCTCTGATGAGGAAGAAGGGGAGAAACAGATTAGCTCGAGTCAAAGAGCAAAGCCCAGCAATCTTTCTCATGACCAATCTAAAGATAAAGTAAAACCGATTCATGAAGACTTAAAAATTGAGGCAATAACCCCGTTTAGGAAGGCTTGCGACAGGTTTGGAATATCAAGTCCTTATACTTTAAAATATTTAGCTGATTGGAGCGAAAGTAGTCAGTGGGTATTGGGAGACTTTGAAACGGTAGCCGATACTTGTCTAAACAAATCACAGTACATGCAATGGCATATGTGGTATGCAGATGGGGTTAACCAGAATATTGACACTTTAAGAGAAAAGGAATCAGGCCATACTATAACTTTTGCCATGCTAAAAGGTGAAGGTGAATGGAAAAACAAAGCAAAACAAGCGACATTACCTGAACCTATTTTAAAATTCGTTCGGGAGACAGCATTAAAGGCGTGGGAAAGAGTAGGTTCCGACCCAGAATTTCTAGGTAGCTATACAAAAATTTACCAGGGTCGTGATGAACCATACTTTGATTTTGTTGGGAGATTATGTGAAACAATCCAAAGACAGGTTCAAGACCCAACCACTCAAGAAATCCTAAAACTAAACTTAGCATATGAGAATGCTAATCAAAAATGTCGAGCATTACTATATGGTATTAGGGAAAAGGCTGACCTCATGGGGTATCTAAAGGCCTGTAGAAATGTCGGTTTAACCTCCCATAAAACACAGGATGATATAGAGGCTTATCCCATACAGCAGGAGGATCAGGAGAGGGATGAAATGTCAGACAGCTCTAGGGAGAGAAACAAGTCAGACAGCTCTAGGGAGAGAAACAAGTCAGACAGCTCTAGGGGGAGAAACAATAAACTTCAAAGGATAAACAATAATCGGAGAAACTATTCTAATAATCGCAGCTCCACCCCTCGAAGGGCCCCACCTGGACCATGCCCAAGGTGCAGAAAAGGAAAACATTGGGCCAGAGACTGTCGGTCTTGGAGGCGAAGTCAGCCTCAGGCTTCATCTGGACAGATAACCTGCTTTATCTGCGGAAAGAAGGGACACACCCGTAGAGATTGCCCATCTTCTACAATTATCAATACAGGGCAACATTCTAATAATCCCTTTATAGGAAATGTTACATGGGCCCCCTCCCAGGTTCCACAAGCTCCGCAGGCTCAAATAACATCTATGCCTCCCCTAATGCGGGAAACTGGGTGGGGGGCCAGCCCCAGGCCCAGCTGAATCCAGGGGCACTCTCCTTCATTCCACCTGCCCAATATCCTCCGAATCAGAATCCACAGAATTACAGTCAATAAATGCTCTCTGGCCTACCCCATCAGGCAGTGGCAGTCTCGACATTCTCTGCCCCAAGACTGTCACAATATACCCAAGTCAAGACCCCTACATGCTAAAAACAGGGATAAAAGGACCTGCTCCCCAGGTAGTATGGGTTTAATTCAGGGGAGCGACTGGCTGAAATTTAAGGGAATTATGGTGCATTTCGGACTTCTGGATCCTGAATCTCATGGAGAGATAATACTGTCAATATCTGTGCCAACTAAATGGACTTTTAAAAAAGGGGAACCACTTGCTAAACTATTATTATTTTTTGAGGATCCGTGTAGTCAGTCCGAACACCCTACAGCTGGTGGCTTAAACAGTACCAACCATTCTGCCAACTTCATTGTTGGTTATGCAGCCACACAGAACCAAGCCCACCAGCCACCTGCTAACTATCTAGTTGGGTACACTGCCAGAATTTCTCAGGCCAAGCGGCCGGTTATACCCATCGAAATTTATAAAAGGAAATTCAAAGGCATGTTGGATACAGGGGCAGACATATCCATAATCTCCACCAAGTATTGGCCCTCTAACTGGGCCCTAAAGAAAGTGTCCCATAGCCTGAGCGGGGTAGGCAATATCTCCTCCTCTCTTCTCCGACAGAGTGCCAGGTGGCTGCCGTGTATTGGCCCTGAAGGGAATGTAGCCATGGTCCAGCCTTATATAGCCCCTATGCCTTTAACTTTATGGGGTCGAGACATGCTGGAGCAGTGGGGGGCAGTAATCCACATACCTCGTCCACTCCCCGTCGAGCACCAATTCCAGCTCTCCATAATAAGCCTAACACCGGGAGTAACCCTTTTTAATTGGGGCCGCTGTGGTTAAGCGCCCACTACCTATCCGTATTCAGTGGAAATCTGACAAACCTATATGGACACCACAGTGGCCCCTCAATACCAAAAAGTTAGAGGCGCTAACAAATCTAGTGGAAGAACAGCTGAAATTAGGACATATTGAGGAAACGTTTTCAGAATGGAATTCTCCTGTTTTTGTAATACAGAAAAAATCAGGCAAATGGCGTTTGCTGATTGACTTAAGGAATGTAAATTCTACTATGGTCCCCATGGGAGCCCTACAACCTGGGCTCCCCTCTCCAGCAGCTATTCCTAAGGATTGGCCGCTAATTATCATAGATTTAAAAGACTGCTTTTACAGCATACCTATCCACCCAGATGATCGGAAAAGGTTTGCATTTTCAGTCCCTTCCATTAATCATAAAGGTCCTTTACGTAGGTTTCAGTGGACAGTATTGCCCCAAGGAATGACTAATTCACCTACGATGTGTCAACACTTTGTTGATGAGGTTTTGCGACCCATTCGTGCTAAATTTCCTGGTGCATACATCATCCACTACATGGATGATATCCTGCTAGCTTGTGATAATTCCAGAGATCTCCAGAATTTATATAATGATGTAATGACAGTTTTACCAGAGGCTGGCTTACAAGTAGCTCCGGAGAAAATCCAGATGCAGCCTCCATATGAATATTTGGGCTATGCTCTTGACCGCACTACAGTGCGCCCTCAAAAGATCTCCATTAGTCAGAAAAGGCTCAAAACCTTGAATGATTTTCAAAAACTGCTGGGGGATATCAACTGGGTGCGCCCCTCCCTTGGTATTCCTAACTGTGAGCTCAGTAACCTGTTCCACACCCTTGAAGGTGATCCTGCTTTAAATAGCCCAAGGCAGCTAACTCCTAAAGCTCAAGAAGGAATTAGATTTTTTCATGAATCGGCTTCAAAAATCTTACCTCTCCAGATTTAATCCCGGAGAAAAGGTATGGTTCTTGGTCTTCAACACTCCCGAGTCTCCAACTGCTGCTATAGCCCAATTATCTGGACCGTTAGAATGGGTTTACTTACATAACAAGCAGAATCGTACTGCTACACCTTACCTTGAGATGATAGCTAACCTTATAATTAAGGGAAGATCAAGAACCCAAGTATTACTTGGACATGATCCCCATGTAATTGTACTACCTGACCCTAAAAAAGAAATTGAAGCTGTTTTACCACTCAGTGAAATCCTTCAGAGAGCTTTAGCAGATTTTTCAGGAGAAATATCTTATCATTACCCAGCTGGAAAAACCTGGGAATTTCTGAAAAGGACACCTTTTATAATTTCCACCATTGTCCGCTCCTCTCCCATTCCTGATGCTCCAGTGTATTATATTGATGGCTCCTCATCAGGAAGGGGTGGAATTACAGGTCCTTCGTTGACCACTACTGTGCATACAAATTATAAATCTGCCCAACAAGTGGAACTCGCCACCCTGATACATTTACTATCCCATGTATCTGGCCCATGTAATGTGGTGAGTGATTCTGCATATGTAGTTGGTTTATTTCCTGGAATTGTCACTGCTTCTTTAAATGCCCATAATCCTATAATTCAGGAGCTGCTCCATAAACTACAAGATCTCCTCCGAAATAGAACATTCCCTATATACATCTCCCACATCCGTTCTCACAGCCGACTCCCCGGCCAATGGTTCGAGGAAACGAAGCAGCAGATCTCTTGGCAGCACCAGTATTTAAATCAGCTGAGGAAGAGCACCAGACTCTACATACAAATGCCCGCCGCCTTCATGTACACCATGGCATCCCATGGAGACAAGCTAGACAAATTGTCCGCAACTGTCCTGTCTGTGCTCCTTTACATTGTACATCTCATGTAGCAGGAGCAAATCCTCGAGGTTTACAGACAAACCAATTGTGGCAGATGGATATAACTCATACTAACTTATTTCCCAACAAACCTTTCCTTCATGTGGTCATCGATACATATTCCCGGTTCATATGGGCTGTTCCTATGACGCCTGAAAGAGCTAAATCTGTTTGTTCATTTTTACTCCAGTGCTTCTCCGTCATGGGTATTCCCCATACCATAAAAACAGATAATGGTCCTGCTTACACCAGCAAAACCTTCAAATCCTTTTGCGAGGAATGGCAGATCAAACATATTACAGGAATTCCATATAATCCACAAGGACAAGGAATAGTTGAACGTGCCCACAGAACACTTAAAACTCAGCTATTAAAGCAACGAAAAACAAGCATGCCTCCAATGGATTCTTTATCTTTAACATTATTCACCTTAAACTTCTTAAATATACCTCAAGGAGATCCCTATACCGCGGCTGAACGTCACTTTCAAGAAGATATGCAAACTCAAAAAACAGTCAATTCACCTATCTGGGTGAAAATTGATGATAAATGGATTGCAGGTCACCTCCTCATTCGGGAAGAGGCTATGCTTTCATTTCTACAGACGATAACCCTGCCAAGAAACTCTGGGTCCCTCTGCGACTTGTTAAGACTAGAATTCTCCAAGAATCAGAAAACAACTAATTCTTTCAATATAAAGTCTTAAATTTTAAATTGCAAGTTGCTGTTTAAACTTCCTGGATTGGTTCCTTTTAATAATGATCTTGTTTTGCAGTCTGTGATCATGGTTCATGTCTAATATCTTGCCTTACAGCCTAAATATTTTCTTTCTTTAAAAAAAAAAAAAAAAAAAGGGTGGAAAATGGGTGGACTCTGATCACAGTGCTCATTACAAAAATGTTTGCTAAATCAATAAAAAATTGTTTTTCTAATGATTCTGTTCACAGGATGAGATATTCGAATCCAGTAAACCTGCGCTACAGTGCTCAATACTCCGAGACTCCTAAAACAGTGCTCGCTAAAAATTTAATAATTTGCAAAACTAATTTTTCCCAATGCTCTATTCACAGGAAAAGACACTTTCTCACCATCATTTGCCGGCTTTATATTTATGAAGCGCTTGACTCGTTACCATTTATCACCCTAAATGGGTCACATATACAGCTGTAAGATATTGATCGATCAAATGTATGTGTGCGTGTGTGTGCATGTGGTGGCCACCATTATGTTTGTGATTAATGTTGTGTCTATGTTATGTCTCAACTACTACCTTCTCAATTTCTGACCACTACAAACCTCTATTACATTCATCAACTCCACTGCTGATCCACTAGATTTATCAATTTTAAAATCATCAATTCTCATACTTATTTCCCTGCTCCACCCATGTTGGAGCTTCTTTATATTCTTCTCTCCATCCCAGACTTGGATCCCTACAAAGCCTTAAAATCTCTACTTGTGATTAACCTCGAAAAGTGTTTTTGTCTCGCCTAAGCTACAGGTACAGTTACCGGTGCCAATGTTCCCTTGCTGAAGAAGCCCTGCAAGACGCCCACACCGATGTTCCAGACACCTGCTCCAGCGCTCAAGACTCCTGTTCCAGAGTTCAAGATATCACACCGATGTTCCGGACACCTGCTCCAGCGCTCAAGACTCCTGTTCCAGAGTTCAAGATACCACACCGATGTTCCCGACACCTGTTCCAGCACTCAAGACTCCTGTTCCAGAATTCGAGATACTTGTTCCAGTGTTCATGAGACCCGATCCAGTGTTCCTGACAATTCAACGAGTTCCTGATCGCTGCTCTCCAGAGACTCATACTCATATGATCACCGCTATTGCTGTTCCAGAAGTAGCCCCACAGACTTTACACAAAATATAGCAAATTGACTCTCACAAATTATGGACAGTGCAAACGATAGTCCGTTATAATCAGACAGCTAAAAACACTTTGTCTTGAACTTTGCTTTGGGTCCAAAAACAAGTTAGGATCCTAAAGTAACATGTATTATCATTTTGTAATTCGAATTGTTTTTTCTTATCTTAATTTTCTGTACATTACTAAATATTTCTTACCTTTTCAATTTTTATTAGTAAACTAATCAGGGGGAGTTGTTGCAGGACTCCTTTAAGGGCCGCTGCATTAGCACACTAAAGGGCCTAGGTGAGGTGCAGGGAGGGATTATCTAAGGACATTTAACACTCCCTGCTTTCCATAACAATGGGAGGAAGGTCTGAGTTGAAGGGATATAAACTAGCCGGTTTTCACTCTCCCGCGCTTCTTTGGGGGCTGTGCTCGCTGTGAGCGGTCGCCCTGCTTGGAAGTGTTCTTCTCCTTTCCCAAAGCCTTTGCACGTGGTGGTCGCCATCTTGGCCTACACGTGGCTGGGGTTCTAGCCTGGAATCCTAAGCATCGGGTTTTTCCTTTTGCTGATTTGTATGCCTGAACCTGTGATAAGTAAAGTCTTTTAAAACCTCATCGGATCCCTGAGTGCTCATCCATTCCTCGCCGGCTCCGGAGGTAGAAGGGAACTCGCTTCCCGGCACTGTCGGGGACCCCGGCGGGCCCCCCGACACGTTAGGACTTTTCCTATTGAAATACATGGAAAACACAGAGTGCACCATTTCTCTTTTAGACAGCAAAATGAGAGTGCACAGCCTGTGCTTACTAGAGCTCATTTTCACCTTGGGATCAAAGTGACAATGTATCCTATTCGTACAATGCGGGTCATACCTTTGTTTCTTATGTGTTAAACATTAGAGGCATTGTGCAAACATAGTGCATTGTACTTGCGTTAGGACTTTTCCTATTGAAATACATGGAAAACACAGAGTGCACCATTTCTCTTTTAGACAGCAAAATGAGAGTGCACAGCCTGTGCTTACTAGAGCTCATTTTCACCTTGGGATCAAAGTGACAATGTGTCCTATTCGTACAATGCGGGTCATACCTTTGTTTCTTATGTGTTAAACAGTTAGAGGCATTTTGCAAACATAGTGCATTGTACTTGCGTTAGGACTTTTCCTATTGAAATACATGGAAAACACAGAGTGCACCATTTCTCTTTTAGACAGCAAAATGAGAGTGCACAGCCTGTGCTTACTAGAGCTCATTTTCACCTTGGGATCAAAGTGACAATGTATCCTATTCGTACAATGCGGGTCATACCTTTGTTTCTTATGTGTTAAACAGTTAGAGGCATTTTGCAAACATAGTGCATTGTACTTGCGTTAGGACTTTTCCTATTGAAATACATGGAAAACACAGAGTGCACCATTTCTCTTTTAGACAGCAAAATGAGAGTGCACAGCCTGTGCTTACTAGAGCTCATTTTCACCTTGGGATCAAAGTGACAATGTATCTTATTCGTACAATGCGGGTCACACCTTTGTTTCTTATGTTTTAAACAGTTAGAGGCATTGTGCAAACATAGTGCATTGTACTTGCGTTAGGACTTTTCCTATTGAAATACATGGAAAACACAGAGTGCACCATTTCTCTTTTAGACAGCAAAATGAGAGTGCACAGCCTGTGCTTACTAGAGCTCATTTTCACCTTGGGATCAAAGTGACAATGTATCCTATTCGTACAATGCGGGTCATACCTTTGTTTCTTATGTGTTAAACAGTTAGAGGCATTGTGCAAACATAGTGCATTGTACTTGCGTTAGGACTTTTCCTATTGAAATACATGGAAAACACAGAGTGCACCATTTCTCTTTTAGACAGCAAAATGAGAGTGCACAGCCTGTGCTTACTAGAGCTCATTTTCACCTTGGGATCAAAGTGACAATGTGTCCTATTCGTACAATGCGGGTCATACCTTTGTTTCTTATGTGTTAAACAGTTAGAGGCATTTTGCAAACATAGTGCATTGTACTTGCGTTAGGACTTTTCCTATTGAAATACATGGAAAACACAGAGTGCACCATTTCTCTTTTAGACAGCAAAATGAGAGTGCACAGCCTGTGCTTACTAGAGCTCATTTTCACCTTGGGATCAAAGTGACAATGTATCCTATTCGTACAATGCGGGTCATACCTTTGTTTCTTATGTGTTAAACAGTTAGAGGCATTTTGCAAACATAGTGCATTGTACTTGCGTTAGGACTTTTCCTATTGAAATACATGGAAAACACAGAGTGCACCATTTCTCTTTTAGACAGCAAAATGAGAGTGCACAGCCTGTGCTTACTAGAGCTCATTTTCACCTTGGGATCAAAGTGACAATGTATCCTATTCGTACAATGCGGGTCATACCTTTGTTTCTTATGTGTTAAACAGTTAGAGGCATTTTGCAAACATAGTGCATTGTACTTGCGTTAGGACTTTTCCTATTGAAATACATGGAAAACACAGAGTGCACCATTTCTCTTTTAGACAGCAAAATGAGAGTGCACAGCCTGTGCTTACTAGAGCTCATTTTCACCTTGGGATCAAAGTGACAATGTATCCTATTCGTACAATGCGGGTCATACCTTTGTTTCTTATGTGTTAAACAGTTAGAGGCATTTGTGCAAACATAGTGCATTGTACTTGCGTTAGGACTTTTCCTATTGAAATACATGGAAAACACAGAGTGCACCATTTCTCTTTTAGACAGCAAAATGAGAGTGCACAGCCTGTGCTTACTAGAGCTCATTTTCACCTTGGGATCAAAGTGACAATGTGTCCTATTCGTACAATGCGGGTCATACCTTTGTTTCTTATGTGTTAAACAGTTAGAGGCATTTTGCAAACATAGTGCATTGTACTTGCGTTAGGACTTTTCCTATTGAAATACATGGAAAACACAGAGTGCACCATTTCTCTTTTAGACAGCAAAATGAGAGTGCACAGCCTGTGCTTACTAGAGCTCATTTTCACCTTGGGATCAAAGTGACAATGTATCCTATTCGTACAATGCGGGTCATACCTTTGTTTCTTATGTGTTAAACAGTTAGAGGCATTTTGCAAACATAGTGCATTGTACTTGCGTTAGGACTTTTCCTATTGAAATACATGGAAAACACAGAGTGCACCATTTCTCTTTTAGACAGCAAAATGAGAGTGCACAGCCTGTGCTTACTAGAGCTCATTTTCACCTTGGGATCAAAGTGACAATGTATCCTATTCGTACAATGCGGGTCATACCTTTGTTTCTTATGTGTTAAACAGTTAGAGGCATTGTGCAAACATAGTGCATTGTACTTGCGTTAGGACTTTTCCTATTGAAATACATGGAAAACACAGAGTGCACCATTTCTCTTTTAGACAGCAAAATGAGAGTGCACAGCCTGTGCTTACTAGAGCTCATTTTCACCTTGGGATCAAAGTGACAATGTGTCATTTCATTCGTACAATGCGGGTCATACCTTTGTTTCTTATGTGTTAAACAGTTAGAGGCATTTTGCAAACATAGTGCATTGTACTTGCGTTAGGACTTTTCCTATTGAAATACATGGAAAACACAGAGTGCACCATTTCTCTTTTAGACAGCAAAATGAGAGTGCACAGCCTGTGCTTACTAGAGCTCATTTTCACCTTGGGATCAAAGTGACAATGTATCCTATTCGTACAATGCGGGTCATACCTTTGTTTCTTATGTGTTAAACAGTTAGAGGCATTTTGCAAACATAGTGCATTGTACTTGCGTTAGGACTTTTCCTATTGAAATACATGGAAAACACAGAGTGCACCATTTCTCTTTTAGACAGCAAAATGAGAGTGCACAGCCTGTGCTTACTAGAGCTCATTTTCACCTTGGGATCAAAGTGACAATGTATCCTATTCGTACAATGCGGGTCATACCTTTGTTTCTTATGTGTTAAACAGTTAGAGGCATTTTGCAAACATAGTGCATTGTACTTGCGTTAGGACTTTTCCTATTGAAATACATGGAAAACACAGAGTGCACCATTTCTCTTTTAGACAGCAAAATGAGAGTGCACAGCCTGTGCTTACTAGAGCTCATTTTCACCTTGGGATCAAAGTGACAATGTGTCCTATTCGTACAATGCGGGTCATACCTTTGTTTCTTATGTGTTAAACAGTTAGAGGCATTTTGCAAACATAGTGCATTGTACTTGCGTTAGGACTTTTCCTATTGAAATACATGGAAAACACAGAGTGCACCATTTCTCTTTTAGACAGCAAAATGAGAGTGCACAGCCTGTGCTTACTAGAGCTCATTTTCACCTTGGGATCAAAGTGACAATGTATCCTATTCGTACAATGCGGGTCATACCTTTGTTTCTTATGTGTTAAACAGTTAGAGGCATTTTGCAAACATAGTGCATTGTACTTGCGTTAGGACTTTTCCTATTGAAATACATGGAAAACACAGAGTGCACCATTTCTCTTTTAGACAGCAAAATGAGAGTGCACAGCCTGTGCTTACTAGAGCTCATTTTCACCTTGGGATCAAAGTGACAATGTATCCTATTCGTACAATGCGGGTCATACCTTTGTTTCTTATGTGTTAAACAGTTAGAGGCATTTTGCAAACATAGTGCATTGTACTTGCGTTAGGACTTTTCCTATTGAAATACATGGAAAACACAGAGTGCACCATTTCTCTTTTAGACAGCAAAATGAGAGTGCACAGCCTGTGCTTACTAGAGCTCATTTTCACCTTGGGATCAAAGTGACAATGTGTCCTATTCGTACAATGCGGGTCATACCTTTGTTTCTTATGTGTTAAACAGTTAGAGGCATTTTGCAAACATAGTGCATTGTACTTGCGTTAGGACTTTTCCTATTGAAATACATGGAAAACACAGAGTGCACCATTTCTCTTTTAGACAGCAAAATGAGAGTGCACAGCCTGTGCTTACTAGAGCTCATTTTCACCTTGGGATCAAAGTGACAATGTGTCCTATTCGTACAATGCGGGTCATACCTTTGTTTCTTATGTGTTAAACAGTTAGAGGCATTTTGCAAACATAGTGCATTGTACTTGCGTTAGGACTTTTCCTATTGAAATACATGGAAAACACAGAGTGCACCATTTCTCTTTTAGACAGCAAAATGAGAGTGCACAGCCTGTGCTTACTAGAGCTCATTTTCACCTTGGGATCAAAGTGACAATGTGTCCTATTCGTACAATGCGGGTCATACCTTTGTTTCTTATGTGTTAAACAGTTAGAGGCATTTTGCAAACATAGTGCATTGTACTTGCGTTAGGACTTTTCCTATTGAAATACATGGAAAACACAGAGTGCACCATTTCTCTTTTAGACAGCAAAATGAGAGTGCACAGCCTGTGCTTACTAGAGCTCATTTTCACCTTGGGATCAAAGTGACAATGTATCCTATTCGTACAATGCGGGTCATACCTTTGTTTCTTATGTGTTAAACAGTTAGAGGCATTTTGCAAACATAGTGCATTGTACTTGCGTTAGGACTTTTCCTATTGAAATACATGGAAAACACAGAGTGCACCATTTCTCTTTTAGACAGCAAAATGAGAGTGCACAGCCTGTGCTTACTAGAGCTCATTTTCACCTTGGGATCAAAGTGACAATGTATCCTATTCGTACAATGCGGGTCATACCTTTGTTTCTTATGTGTTAAACAGTTAGAGGCATTTTGCAAACATAGTGCATTGTACTTGCGTTAGGACTTTTCCTATTGAAATACATGGAAAACACAGAGTGCACCATTTCTCTTTTAGACAGCAAAATGAGAGTGCACAGCCTGTGCTTACTAGAGCTCATTTTCACCTTGGGATCAAAGTGACAATGTGTCCTATTCGTACAATGCGGGTCATACCTTTGTTTCTTATGTGTTAAACAGTTAGAGGCATTTTGCAAACATAGTGCATTGTACTTGCGTTAGGACTTTTCCTATTGAAATACATGGAAAACACAGAGTGCACCATTTCTCTTTTAGACAGCAAAATGAGAGTGCACAGCCTGTGCTTACTAGAGCTCATTTTCACCTTGGGATCAAAGTGACAATGTATCTTATTCGTACAATGCGGGTCACACCTTTGTTTCTTATGTGTTAAACAGTTAGAGGCATTTTGCAAACATAGTGCATTGTACTTGCGTTAGGACTTTTCCTATTGAAATACATGGAAAACACAGAGTGCACCATTTCTCTTTTAGACAGCAAAATGAGAGTGCACAGCCTGTGCTTACTAGAGCTCATTTTCACCTTGGGATCAAAGTGACAATGTATCCTATTCGTACAATGCGGGTCATACCTTTGTTTCTTATGTGTTAAACAGTTAGAGGCATTTTGCAAACATAGTGCATTGTACTTGCGTTAGGACTTTTCCTATTGAAATACATGGAAAACACAGAGTGCACCATTTCTCTTTTAGACAGCAAAATGAGAGTGCACAGCCTGTGCTTACTAGAGCTCATTTTCACCTTGGGATCAAAGTGACAATGTGTCCTATTCGTACAATGCGGGTCATACCTTTGTTTCTTATGTGTTAAACAGTTAGAGGCATTTTGCAAACATAGTGCATTGTACTTGCGTTAGGACTTTTCCTATTGAAATACATGGAAAACACAGAGTGCACCATTTCTCTTTTAGACAGCAAAATGAGAGTGCACAGCCTGTGCTTACTAGAGCTCATTTTCACCTTGGGATCAAAGTGACAATGTATCCTATTCGTACAATGCGGGTCATACCTTTGTTTCTTATGTGTTAAACAGTTAGAGGCATTTTGCAAACATAGTGCATTGTACTTGCGTTAGGACTTTTCCTATTGAAATACATGGAAAACACAGAGTGCACCATTTCTCTTTTTAGACAGCAAAATGAGAGTGCACAGCCTGTGCTTACTAGAGCTCATTTTCACCTTGGGATCAAAGTGACAATGTGTCCTATTCGTACAATGCGGGTCATACCTTTGTTTCTTATGTGTTAAACAGTTAGAGGCATTTTTGCAAACATAGTGCATTGTACTTGCGTTAGGACTTTTCCTATTGAAATACATGGAAAACACAGAGTGCACCATTTCTCTTTTAGACAGCAAAATGAGAGTGCACAGCCTGTGCTTACTAGAGCTCATTTTCACCTTGGGATCAAAGTGACAATGTATCCTATTCGTACAATGCGGGTCATACCTTTGTTTCTTATGTGTTAAACAGTTAGAGGCATTTTGCAAACATAGTGCATTGTACTTGCGTTAGGACTTTTCCTATTGAAATACATGGAAAACACAGAGTGCACCATTTCTCTTTTAGACAGCAAAATGAGAGTGCACAGCCTGTGCTTACTAGAGCTCATTTTCACCTTGGGATCAAAGTGACAATGTGTCCTATTCGTACAATGCGGGTCATACCTTTTGTTTCTTATGTGTTAAACAGTTAGAGGCATTTTGCAAACATAGTGCATTGTACTTGCGTTAGGACTTTTCCTATTGAAATACATGGAAAACACAGAGTGCACCATTTCTCTTTTAGACAGCAAAATGAGAGTGCACAGCCTGTGCTTACTAGAGCTCATTTTCACCTTGGGATCAAAGTGACAATGTATCCTATTCGTACAATGCGGGTCATACCTTTGTTTCTTATGTGTTAAACAGTTAGAGGCATTTTGCAAACATAGTGCATTGTACTTGCGTTAGGACTTTTCCTATTGAAATACATGGAAAACACAGAGTGCACCATTTCTCTTTTAGACAGCAAAATGAGAGTGCACAGCCTGTGCTTACTAGAGCTCATTTTCACCTTGGGATCAAAGTGACAATGTATCCTATTCGTACAATGCGGGTCATACCTTTGTTTCTTATGTGTTAAACAGTTAGAGGCATTTGTGCAAACATAGTGCATTGTACTTGCGTTAGGACTTTTCCTATTGAAATACATGGAAAACACAGAGTGCACCATTTCTCTTTTTAGACAGCAAAATGAGAGTGCACAGCCTGTGCTTACTAGAGCTCATTTTCACCTTGGGATCAAAGTGACAATGTATCCTATTCGTACAATGCGGGTCATACCTTTGTTTCTTATGTGTTAAACAGTTAGAGGCATTTTGCAAACATAGTGCATTGTACTTGCGTTAGGACTTTTCCTATTGAAATACATGGAAAACACAGAGTGCACCATTTCTCTTTTAGACAGCAAAATGAGAGTGCACAGCCTGTGCTTACTAGAGCTCATTTTCACCTTGGGATCAAAGTGACAATGTGTCATATTCGTACAATGCGGGTCATACCTTTGTTTCTTATGTGTTAAACAGTTAGAGGCATTTTGCAAACATAGTGCATTGTACTTGCGTTAGGACTTTTCCTATTGAAATACATGGAAAACACAGAGTGCACCATTTCTCTTTTTAGACAGCAAAATGAGAGTGCACAGCCTGTGCTTACTAGAGCTCATTTTCACCTTGGGATCAAAGTGACAATGTGTCCTATTCGTACAATGCGGGTCATACCTTTGTTTCTTATGTGTTAAACAGTTAGAGGCATTTTGCAAACATAGTGCATTGTACTTGCGTTAGGACTTTTCCTATTGAAATACATGGAAAACACAGAGTGCACCATTTCTCTTTTAGACAGCAAAATGAGAGTGCACAGCCTGTGCTTACTAGAGCTCATTTTCACCTTGGGATCAAAGTGACAATGTATCCTATTCGTACAATGCGGGTCATACCTTTGTTTCTTATGTGTTAAACAGTTAGAGGCATTTTGCAAACATAGTGCATTGTACTTGCGTTAGGACTTTTCCTATTGAAATACATGGAAAACACAGAGTGCACCATTTCTCTTTTAGACAGCAAAATGAGAGTGCACAGCCTGTGCTTACTAGAGCTCATTTTCACCTTGGGATCAAAGTGACAATGTATCCTATTCGTACAATGCGGGTCATACCTTTGTTTCTTATGTGTTAAACAGTTAGAGGCATTTTGCAAACATAGTGCATTGTACTTGCGTTAGGACTTTTCCTATTGAAATACATGGAAAACACACAGTGCACCATTTCTCTTTTAGACAGCAAAATGAGAGTGCACAGCCTGTGCTTACTAGAGCTCATTTTCACCTTGGGATCAAAGTGACAATGTATCCTATTCGTACAATGCGGGTCATACCTTTGTTTCTTATGTGTTAAACAGTTAGAGGCATTTTGCAAACATAGTGCATTGTACTTGCGTTAGGACTTTTCCTATTGAAATACATGGAAAACACAGAGTGCACCATTTCTCTTTTAGACAGCAAAATGAGAGTGCACAGCCTGTGCTTACTAGAGCTCATTTTCACCTTGGGATCAAAGTGACAATGTATCCTATTCGTACAATGCGGGTCATACCTTTGTTTCTTATGTGTTAAACAGTTAGAGGCATTGTGCAAACATAGTGCATTGTACTTGCGTTAGGACTTTTCCTATTGAAATACATGGAAAACACAGAGTGCACCATTTCTCTTTTAGACAGCAAAATGAGAGTGCACAGCCTGTGCTTACTAGAGCTCATTTTCACCTTGGGATCAAAGTGACAATGTGTCCTATTCCGTACAATGCGGGTCATACCTTTGTTTCTTATGTGTTAAACAGTTAGAGGCATTTTGCAAACATAGTGCATTGTACTTGCGTTAGGACTTTTCCTATTGAAATACATGGAAAACACAGAGTGCACCATTTCTCTTTTAGACAGCAAAATGAGAGTGCACAGCCTGTGCTTACTAGAGCTCATTTTCACCTTGGGATCAAAGTGACAATGTATCCTATTCGTACAATGCGGGTCATACCTTTGTTTCTTATGTGTTAAACAGTTAGAGGCATTTTGCAAACATAGTGCATTGTACTTGCGTTAGGACTTTTCCTATTGAAATACATGGAAAACACAGAGTGCACCATTTCTCTTTTAGACAGCAAAATGAGAGTGCACAGCCTGTGCTTACTAGAGCTCATTTTCACCTTGGGATCAAAGTGACAATGTATCCTATTCGTACAATGCGGGTCATACCTTTGTTTCTTATGTGTTAAACAGTTAGAGGCATTTTGCAAACATAGTGCATTGTACTTGCGTTAGGACTTTTCCTATTGAAATACATGGAAAACACAGAGTGCACCATTTCTCTTTTAGACAGCAAAATGAGAGTGCACAGCCTGTGCTTACTAGAGCTCATTTTCACCTTGGGATCAAAGTGACAATGTATCCTATTCGTACAATGCGGGTCATACCTTTGTTTCTTATGTGTTAAACAGTTAGAGGCATTTTGCAAACATAGTGCATTGTACTTGCGTTAGGACTTTTCCTATTGAAATACATGGAAAACACAGAGTGCACCATTTCTCTTTTAGACAGCAAAATGAGAGTGCACAGCCTGTGCTTACTAGAGCTCATTTTCACCTTGGGATCAAAGTGACAATGTATCCTATTCGTACAATGCGGGTCATACCTTTGTTTCTTATGTGTTAAACAGTTAGAGGCATTTTGCAAACATAGTGCATTGTACTTGCGTTAGGACTTTTCCTATTGAAATACATGGAAAACACAGAGTGCACCATTTCTCTTTTAGACAGCAAAATGAGAGTGCACAGCCTGTGCTTACTAGAGCTCATTTTCACCTTGGGATCAAAGTGACAATGTATCCTATTCGTACAATGCGGGTCATACCTTTGTTTCTTATGTGTTAAACAGTTAGAGGCATTTTGCAAACATAGTGCATTGTACTTGCGTTAGGACTTTTCCTATTGAAATACATGGAAAACACAGAGTGCACCATTTCTCTTTTAGACAGCAAAATGAGAGTGCACAGCCTGTGCTTACTAGAGCTCATTTTCACCTTGGGATCAAAGTGACAATGTGTCCTATTCGTACAATGCGGGTCATACCTTTGTTTCTTATGTGTTAAACAGTTAGAGGCATTTTGCAAACATAGTGCATTGTACTTGCGTTAGGACTTTTCCTATTGAAATACATGGAAAACACAGAGTGCACCATTTCTCTTTTAGACAGCAAAATGAGAGTGCACAGCCTGTGCTTACTAGAGCTCATTTTCACCTTGGGATCAAAGTGACAATGTATCCTATTCGTACAATGCGGGTCATACCTTTGTTTCTTATGTGTTAAACGTTAGAGGCATTTTGCAAACATAGTGCATTGTACTTGCGTTAGGACTTTTCCTATTGAAATACATGGAAAACACAGAGTGCACCATTTCTCTTTTAGACAGCAAAATGAGAGTGCACAGCCTGTGCTTACTAGAGCTCATTTTCACCTTGGGATCAAAGTGACAATGTATCCTATTCGTACAATGCGGGTCATACCTTTGTTTCTTATGTGTTAAACAGTTAGAGGCATTTTGCAAACATAGTGCATTGTACTTGCGTTAGGACTTTTCCTATTGAAATACATGGAAAACACAGAGTGCACCATTTCTCTTTTAGACAGCAAAATGAGAGTGCACAGCCTGTGCTTACTAGAGCTCATTTTCACCTTGGGATCAAAGTGACAATGTATCCTATTCGTACAATGCGGGTCATACCTTTGTTTCTTATGTGTTAAACAGTTAGAGGCATTGTGCAAACATAGTGCATTGTACTTGCGTTAGGACTTTTCCTATTGAAATACATGGAAAACACAGAGTGCACCATTTCTCTTTTAGACAGCAAAATGAGAGTGCACAGCCTGTGCTTACTAGAGCTCATTTTCACCTTGGGATCAAAGTGACAATGTATCCTATTCGTACAATGCGGGTCATACCTTTGTTTCTTATGTGTTAAACAGTTAGAGGCATTTTGCAAACATAGTGCATTGTACTTGCGTTAGGACTTTTCCTATTGAAATACATGGAAAACACAGAGTGCACCATTTCTCTTTTAGACAGCAAAATGAGAGTGCACAGCCTGTGCTTTACTAGAGCTCATTTTCACCTTGGGATCAAAGTGACAATGTATCCTATTCGTACAATGCGGGTCATACCTTTGTTTCTTATGTGTTAAACAGTTAGAGGCATTTTGCAAACATAGTGCATTGTACTTGCGTTAGGACTTTTCCTATTGAAATACATGGAAAAACACAGAGTGCACCATTTCTCTTTTAGACAGCAAAATGAGAGTGCACAGCCTGTGCTTACTAGAGCTCATTTTCACCTTGGGATCAAAGTGACAATGTATCCTATTCGTACAATGCGGGTCATACCTTTGTTTCTTATGTGTTAAACAGTTAGAGGCATTTTGCAAACATAGTGCATTGTACTTGCGTTAGGACTTTTCCTATTGAAATACATGGAAAACACAGAGTGCACCATTTCTCTTTTAGACAGCAAAATGAGAGTGCACAGCCTGTGCTTACTAGAGCTCATTTTCACCTTGGGATCAAAGTGACAATGTATCCTATTCGTACAATGCGGGTCATACCTTTGTTTCTTATGTGTTAAACAGTTAGAGGCATTTTGCAAACATAGTGCATTGTACTTGCGTTAGGACTTTTCCTATTGAAATACATGGAAAACACAGA
The DNA here is from genome assembly GCA_021461705.1 of Cryptotis parvus. Classification (NCBI taxonomy): domain Eukaryota; kingdom Metazoa; phylum Chordata; class Mammalia; order Eulipotyphla; family Soricidae; genus Cryptotis; species Cryptotis parvus. Next base: position 31,860 of record JAJIBD010025626.1, read on the forward strand.
GTGCACCATTTCTCTTTTAGACAGCAAAATGAGAGTGCACAGCCTGTGCTTACTAGAGCTCATTTTCACCTTGGGATCAAAGTGACAATGTGTCCTATTCGTACAATGCGGGTCATACCTTTGTTTCTTATGTGTTAAACAGTTAGAGGCATTTTGCAAACATAGTGCATTGTACTTGCGTTAGGACTTTTCCTATTGAAATACATGGAAAACACAGAGTGCACCATTTCTCTTTTAGACAGCAAAATGAGAGTGCACAGCCTGTGCTTACTAGAGCTCATTTTCACCTTGGGATCAAAGTGACAATGTATCCTATTCGTACAATGCGGGTCATACCTTTGTTTCTTATGTGTTAAACAGTTAGAGGCATTTTGCAAACATAGTGCATTGTACTTGCGTTAGGACTTTTCCTATTGAAATACATGGAAAACACAGAGTGCACCATTTCTCTTTTAGACAGCAAAATGAGAGTGCACAGCCTGTGCTTACTAGAGCTCATTTTCACCTTGGGATCAAAGTGACAATGTATCCTATTCGTACAATGCGGGTCATACCTTTGTTTCTTATGTGTTAAACAGTTAGAGGCATTTTGCAAACATAGTGCATTGTACTTGCGTTAGGACTTTTCCTATTGAAATACATGGAAAACACAGAGTGCACCATTTCTCTTTTAGACAGCAAAATGAGAGTGCACAGCCTGTGCTTACTAGAGCTCATTTTCACCTTGGGATCAAAGTGACAATGTGTCCTATTCGTACAATGCGGGTCATACCTTTGTTTCTTATGTGTTAAACAGAGGCATTGTGCAAACATAGTGCATTGTACTTGCGTTAGGACTTTTCCTATTGAAATACATGGAAAACACAGAGTGCACCATTTCTCTTTTAGACAGCAAAATGAGAGTGCACAGCCTGTGCTTACTAGAGCTCATTTTCACCTTGGGATCAAAGTGACAATGTATCCTATTCGTACAATGCGGGTCATACCTTTGTTTCTTATGTGTTAAACAGTTAGAGGCATTTTGCAAACATAGTGCATTGTACTTGCGTTAGGACTTTTCCTATTGAAATACATGGAAAACACAGAGTGCACCATTTCTCTTTTAGACAGCAAAATGAGAGTGCACAGCCTGTGCTTACTAGAGCTCATTTTCACCTTGGGATCAAAGTGACAATGTATCCTATTCGTACAATGCGGGTCATACCTTTGTTTCTTATGTGTTAAACAGTTAGAGGCATTTTGCAAACATAGTGCATTGTACTTGCGTTAGGACTTTTCCTATTGAAATACATGGAAAACACAGAGTGCACCATTTCTCTTTTAGACAGCAAAATGAGAGTGCACAGCCTGTGCTTACTAGAGCTCATTTTCACCTTGGGATCAAAGTGACAATGTATCCTATTCGTACAATGCGGGTCATACCTTTGTTTCTTATGTGTTAAACAGTTAGAGGCATTTTGCAAACATAGTGCATTGTACTTGCGTTAGGACTTTTCCTATTGAAATACATGGAAAACACAGAGTGCACCATTTCTCTTTTAGACAGCAAAATGAGAGTGCACAGCCTGTGCTTACTAGAGCTCATTTTCACCTTGGGATCAAAGTGACAATGTATCCTATTCGTACAATGCGGGTCATACCTTTGTTTCTTATGTGTTAAACAGTTAGAGGCATTGTGCAAACATAGTGCATTGTACTTGCGTTAGGACTTTTCCTATTGAAATACATGGAAAACACAGAGTGCACCATTTCTCTTTTAGACAGCAAAATGAGAGTGCACAGCCTGTGCTTACTAGAGCTCATTTTCACCTTGGGATCAAAGTGACAATGTATCCTATTCGTACAATGCGGGTCATACCTTTGTTTCTTATGTGTTAAACAGTTAGAGGCATTTTGCAAACATAGTGCATTGTACTTGCGTTAGGACTTTTCCTATTGAAATACATGGAAAACACAGAGTGCACCATTTCTCTTTTAGACAGCAAAATGAGAGTGCACAGCCTGTGCTTACTAGAGCTCATTTTCACCTTGGGATCAAAGTGACAATGTATCCTATTCGTACAATGCGGGTCATACCTTTGTTTCTTATGTGTTAAACAGTTAGAGGCATTTTGCAAACATAGTGCATTGTACTTGCGTTAGGACTTTTCCTATTGAAATACATGGAAAACACAGAGTGCACCATTTCTCTTTTAGACAGCAAAATGAGAGTGCACAGCCTGTGCTTACTAGAGCTCATTTTCACCTTGGGATCAAAGTGACAATGTATCCTATTCGTACAATGCGGGTCATACCTTTGTTTCTTATGTGTTAAACAGTTAGAGGCATTTTGCAAACATAGTGCATTGTACTTGCGTTAGGACTTTTCCTATTGAAATACATGGAAAACACAGAGTGCACCATTTCTCTTTTAGACAGCAAAATGAGAGTGCACAGCCTGTGCTTACTAGAGCTCATTTTCACCTTGGGATCAAAGTGACAATGTATCCTATTCGTACAATGCGGGTCATACCTTTGTTTCTTATGTGTTAAACAGTTAGAGGCATTTTGCAAACATAGTGCATTGTACTTGCGTTAGGACTTTTCCTATTGAAATACATGGAAAACACAGAGTGCACCATTTCTCTTTTAGACAGCAAAATGAGAGTGCACAGCCTGTGCTTACTAGAGCTCATTTTCACCTTGGGATCAAAGTGACAATGTATCCTATTCGTACAATGCGGGTCATACCTTTGTTTCTTATGTGTTAAACAGTTAGAGGCATTTTGCAAACATAGTGCATTGTACTTGCGTTAGGACTTTTCCTATTGAAATACATGGAAAACACAGAGTGCACCATTTCTCTTTTAGACAGCAAAATGAGAGTGCACAGCCTGTGCTTACTAGAGCTCATTTTCACCTTGGGATCAAAGTGACAATGTATCCTATTCGTACAATGCGGGTCATACCTTTGTTTCTTATGTGTTAAACAGTTAGAGGCATTTTGCAAACATAGTGCATTGTACTTGCGTTAGGACTTTTCCTATTGAAATACATGGAAAACACAGAGTGCACCATTTCTCTTTTAGACAGCAAAATGAGAGTGCACAGCCTGTGCTTACTAGAGCTCATTTTCACCTTGGGATCAAAGTGACAATGTATCCTATTCGTACAATGCGGGTCATACCTTTGTTTCTTATGTGTTAAACAGTTAGAGGCATTTTGCAAACATAGTGCATTGTACTTGCGTTAGGACTTTTCCTATTGAAATACATGGAAAACACAGAGTGCACCATTTCTCTTTTAGACAGCAAAATGAGAGTGCACAGCCTGTGCTTACTAGAGCTCATTTTCACCTTGGGATCAAAGTGACAATGTATCCTATTCGTACAATGCGGGTCATACCTTTGTTTCTTATGTGTTAAACAGTTAGAGGCATTTTGCAAACATAGTGCATTGTACTTGCGTTAGGACTTTTCCTATTGAAATACATGGAAAACACAGAGTGCACCATTTCTCTTTTAGACAGCAAAATGAGAGTGCACAGCCTGTGCTTACTAGAGCTCATTTTCACCTTGGGATCAAAGTGACAATGTATCCTATTCGTACAATGCGGGTCATACCTTTGTTTCTTATGTGTTAAACAGTTAGAGGCATTTTGCAAACATAGTGCATTGTACTTGCGTTAGGACTTTTCCTATTGAAATACATGGAAAACACAGAGTGCACCATTTCTCTTTTAGACAGCAAAATGAGAGTGCACAGCCTGTGCTTACTAGAGCTCATTTTCACCTTGGGATCAAAGTGACAATGTATCCTATTCGTACAATGCGGGTCATACCTTTGTTTCTTATGTGTTAAACAGTTAGAGGCATTTTGCAAACATAGTGCATTGTACTTGCGTTAGGACTTTTCCTATTGAAATACATGGAAAACACAGAGTGCACCATTTCTCTTTTAGACAGCAAAATGAGAGTGCACAGCCTGTGCTTACTAGAGCTCATTTTCACCTTGGGATCAAAGTGACAATGTATCCTATTCGTACAATGCGGGTCATACCTTTGTTTCTTATGTGTTAAACAGTTAGAGGCATTTTGCAAACATAGTGCATTGTACTTGCGTTAGGACTTTTCCTATTGAAATACATGGAAAACACAGAGTGCACCATTTCTCTTTTAGACAGCAAAATGAGAGTGCACAGCCTGTGCTTACTAGAGCTCATTTTCACCTTGGGATCAAAGTGACAATGTATCCTATTCGTACAATGCGGGTCATACCTTTGTTTCTTATGTGTTAAACAGTTAGAGGCATTGTGCAAACATAGTGCATTGTACTTGCGTTAGGACTTTTCCTATTGAAATACATGGAAAACACAGAGTGCACCATTTCTCTTTTAGACAGCAAAATGAGAGTGCACAGCCTGTGCTTACTAGAGCTCATTTTCACCTTGGGATCAAAGTGACAATGTATCCTATTCGTACAATGCGGGTCATACCTTTGTTTCTTATGTGTTAAACAGTTAGAGGCATTGTGCAAACATAGTGCATTGTACTTGCGTTAGGACTTTTCCTATTGAAATACATGGAAAACACAGAGTGCACCATTTCTCTTTTAGACAGCAAAATGAGAGTGCACAGCCTGTGCTTACTAGAGCTCATTTTCACCTTGGGATCAAAGTGACAATGTATCCTATTCGTACAATGCGGGTCATACCTTTGTTTCTTATGTGTTAAACAGTTAGAGGCATTTTGCAAACATAGTGCATTGTACTTGCGTTAGGACTTTTCCTATTGAAATACATGGAAAACACAGAGTGCACCATTTCTCTTTTAGACAGCAAAATGAGAGTGCACAGCCTGTGCTTACTAGAGCTCATTTTCACCTTGGGATCAAAGTGACAATGTATCCTATTCGTACAATGCGGGTCATACCTTTGTTTCTTATGTGTTAAACAGTTAGAGGCATTTTGCAAACATAGTGCATTGTACTTGCGTTAGGACTTTTCCTATTGAAATACATGGAAAACACAGAGTGCACCATTTCTCTTTTAGACAGCAAAATGAGAGTGCACAGCCTGTGCTTACTAGAGCTCATTTTCACCTTGGGATCAAAGTGACAATGTATCCTATTCGTACAATGCGGGTCATACCTTTGTTTCTTATGTGTTAAACAGTTAGAGGCATTTTGCAAACATAGTGCATTGTACTTGCGTTAGGACTTTTCCTATTGAAATACATGGAAAACACAGAGTGCACCATTTCTCTTTTAGACAGCAAAATGAGAGTGCACAGCCTGTGCTTACTAGAGCTCATTTTCACCTTGGGATCAAAGTGACAATGTATCCTATTCGTACAATGCGGGTCATACCTTTGTTTCTTATGTGTTAAACAGTTAGAGGCATTTTGCAAACATAGTGCATTGTACTTGCGTTAGGACTTTTCCTATTGAAATACATGGAAAACACAGAGTGCACCATTTCTCTTTTAGACAGCAAAATGAGAGTGCACAGCCTGTGCTTACTAGAGCTCATTTTCACCTTGGGATCAAAGTGACAATGTATCCTATTCGTACAATGCGGGTCATACCTTTGTTTCTTATGTGTTAAACAGTTAGAGGCATTGTGCAAACATAGTGCATTGTACTTGCGTTAGGACTTTTCCTATTGAAATACATGGAAAACACAGAGTGCACCATTTCTCTTTTAGACAGCAAAATGAGAGTGCACAGCCTGTGCTTACTAGAGCTCATTTTCACCTTGGGATCAAAGTGACAATGTATCCTATTCGTACAATGCGGGTCATACCTTTGTTTCTTATGTGTTAAACAGTTAGAGGCATTTGCAAACATAGTGCATTGTACTTGCGTTAGGACTTTTCCTATTGAAATACATGGAAAACACAGAGTGCACCATTTCTCTTTTAGACAGCAAAATGAGAGTGCACAGCCTGTGCTTACTAGAGCTCATTTTCACCTTGGGATCAAAGTGACAATGTATCCTATTCGTACAATGCGGGTCATACCTTTGTTTCTTATGTGTTAAACAGTTAGAGGCATTTTGCAAACATAGTGCATTGTACTTGCGTTAGGACTTTTCCTATTGAAATACATGGAAAACACAGAGTGCACCATTTCTCTTTTAGACAGCAAAATGAGAGTGCACAGCCTGTGCTTACTAGAGCTCATTTTCACCTTGGGATCAAAGTGACAATGTATCCTATTCGTACAATGCGGGTCATACCTTTGTTTCTTATGTGTTAAACAGTTAGAGGCATTTTGCAAACATAGTGCATTGTACTTGCGTTAGGACTTTTCCTATTGAAATACATGGAAAACACAGAGTGCACCATTTCTCTTTTAGACAGCAAAATGAGAGTGCACAGCCTGTGCTTACTAGAGCTCATTTTCACCTTGGGATCAAAGTGACAATGTATCCTATTCGTACAATGCGGGTCATACCTTTGTTTCTTATGTGTTAAACAGTTAGAGGCATTTTGCAAACATAGTGCATTGTACTTGCGTTAGGACTTTTCCTATTGAAATACATGGAAAACACAGAGTGCACCATTTCTCTTTTAGACAGCAAAATGAGAGTGCACAGCCTGTGCTTACTAGAGCTCATTTTCACCTTGGGATCAAAGTGACAATGTATCCTATTCGTACAATGCGGGTCATACCTTTGTTTCTTATGTGTTAAACATTAGAGGCATTTTGCAAACATAGTGCATTGTACTTGCGTTAGGACTTTTCCTATTGAAATACATGGAAAACACAGAGTGCACCATTTCTCTTTTAGACAGCAAAATGAGAGTGCACAGCCTGTGCTTACTAGAGCTCATTTTCACCTTGGGATCAAAGTGACAATGTATCCTATTCGTACAATGCGGGTCATACCTTTGTTTCTTATGTGTTAAACAGTTAGAGGCATTTTGCAAACATAGTGCATTGTACTTGCGTTAGGACTTTTCCTATTGAAATACATGGAAAACACAGAGTGCACCATTTCTCTTTTAGACAGCAAAATGAGAGTGCACAGCCTGTGCTTACTAGAGCTCATTTTCACCTTGGGATCAAAGTGACAATGTATCCTATTCGCACAATGCGGGTCATACCTTTGTTTCTTATGTGTTAAACAGTTAGAGGCATTTTGCAAACATAGTGCATTGTACTTGCATGTTAGGACTTTTCCTATTGAAATACATGGAAAACACAGAGTGCACCATTTCTCTTTTAGACAGCAAAATGAGAGTGCACAGCCTGTGCTTACTAGAGCTCATTTTCACCTTGGGATCAAAGTGACAATGTATCCTATTCGTACAATGCGGGTCATACCTTTGTTTCTTATGTGTTAAACAGTTAGAGGCATTTTGCAAACATAGTGCATTGTACTTGCGTTAGGACTTTTCCTATTGAAATACATGGAAAACACAGAGTGCACCATTTCTCTTTTAGACAGCAAAATGAGAGTGCACAGCCTGTGCTTACTAGAGCTCATTTTCACCTTGGGATCAAAGTGACAATGTATCCTATTCGTACAATGCGGGTCATACCTTTGTTTCTTATGTTAAACAATTAGAGGCATTTTGCAAACATAGTGCATTGTACTTGCGTTAGGACTTTTCCTATTGAAATACATGGAAAACACAGAGTGCACCATTTCTCTTTTAGACAGCAAAATGAGAGTGCACAGCCTGTGCTTACTAGAGCTCATTTTCACCTTGGGATCAAAGTGACAATGTATCCTATTCGCACAATGCGGGTCATACCTTTGTTTCTTATGTGTTAAACAGTTAGAGGCATTTTGCAAACATAGTGCATTGTACATGCGTTAGGACTTTTCCTATTGAAATACATGGAAAACACAGAGTGCACCATTTCTCTTTTAGACAGCAAAATGAGAGTGCACAGCCTGTGCTTACTAGAGCTCATTTTCACCTTGGGATCAAAGTGACAATGTATCCTATTCGTACAATGCGGGTCATACCTTTGTTTCTTATGTGTTAAACAGTTAGAGGCATTTTGCAAACATAGTGCATTGTACTTGCGTTAGGACTTTTCCTATTGAAATACATGGAAAACACAGAGTGCACCATTTCTCTTTTAGACAGCAAAATGAGAGTGCACAGCCTGTGCTTACTAGAGCTCATTTTCACCTTGGGATCAAAGTGACAATGTATCCTATTCGCACAATGCGGGTCATACCTTTGTTTCTTATGTGTTAAACATTAGAGGCATTTGTGCAAACATAGTGCATTGTACTTGCGTTAGGACTTTTCCTATTGAAATACATGGAAAACACAGAGTGCACCATTTCTCTTTTTAGACAGCAAAATGAGAGTGCACAGCCTGTGCTTACTTAGAGCTCATTTTCACCTTGGGATCAAAGTGACAATGTATCCTATTCGTACAATGCGGGTCATACCTTTGTTTCTTATGTGTTAAACAGTTAGAGGCATTTTGCAAACATAGTGCATTGTACTTAGCGTTAGGACTTTTCCTATTGAAATACATGGAAAACACAGAGTGCACCATTATCTCTTTTAGACAGCAAAATGAGAGTGCACAGCCTGTGCTTACTAGAGCTCATTTTCACCTTTGGGATCAAAGTGACAATGTATCCTATTCGTACAATGCGGGTCACACCTTTGTTTCTTATGTGTTAAACAGTTAGAGGCATTTTGCAAACATAGTGCATTGTACTTATGCGTTAGGACTTTTTCCTATTGAAATACATGGAAAACACAGAGTGCACCATTTCTCTTTTAGACAGCAAAATGAGAGTGCACAGCCTGTGCTTACTAGAGCTCATTTTCACCTTGGGATCAAAGTGACAATGTATCCTATTCGCACAATGCGGGTCATACCTTTGTTTCTTATGTGTTAAACAGTTAGAGGCATTTTGCAAACATAGTGCATTGTACTTAGCGTTAGGACTTTTCCTATTGAAATACATGGAAAACACAGAGTGCACCATTTCTCTTTTAGACAGCAAAATGAGAGTGCACAGCCTGTGCTTACTAGAGCTCATTTTCACCTTGGGATCAAAGTGACAATGTATCCTATTCGCACAATGCGGGTCATACCTTTGTTTCTTATGTGTTAAACAGAGGCATTGTGCAAACATAGTGCATTGTACTTGCGTTAGGACTTTTCCTATTGAAATACATGGAAAACACAGAGTGCACCATTTCTCTTTTAGACAGCAAAATGAGAGTGCACAGCCTGTGCTTACTAGAGCTCATTTTCACCTTGGGATCAAAGTGACAATGTATCCTATTCGTACAATGCGGGTCATACCTTTGTTTCTTATGTGTTAAACATTAGAGGCATTTTGCAAACATAGTGCATTGTACTTACGTTAGGACTTTTCCTATTGAAATACATGGAAAACACAGAGTGCACCATTTCTTTTTAGACAGCAAAATGAGAGTGCACAGCCTGTGCTTACTAGAGCTCATTTTCACCTTGGGATCAAAGTGACAATGTATCCTATTCGTACAATGCGGGTCATACCTTTGTTTCTTATGTGTTAAACAGTTAGAGGCATTGTGCAAACATAGTGCATTGTACTTTGCGTTAGGACTTTTTCCTATTGAAATACATGGAAAACACAGAGTGCACCATTTCTCTTTTAGACAGCAAAATGAGAGTGCACAGCCTGTGCTTACTAGAGCTCATTTTCACCTTGGGATCAAAGTGACAATGTATCCTATTCGGACAATGCGGGTCATACCTTTGTTTCTTATGTGTTAAACATTAGAGGCATTGTGCAAACATAGTGCATTGTACATGCGTTAGGACTTTTCCTATTGAAATACATGGAAAACACAGAGTGCACCATTTCTCTTTTAGACAGCCAAAATGAGAGTGCACAGCCTGTGCTTACTAGAGCTCATTTTCACCTTGGGATCAAAGTGACAATGTATCCTATCCGTACAATGCGGGTCATACCTTTGTTTCTTATGTGTTAAACAGTTAGAGGCATTTTGCAAACATAGTGCATTGTACTTGCGTTAGGACTTTTCCTATTGAAATACATGGAAAACACAGAGTGCACCATTTTCTCTTTTAGACAGCAAAATGAGAGTGCACAGCCTGTGCTTACTAGAGCTCATTTTCACCTTGGGATCAAAGTGACAATGTATCCTATTCGTACAATGCGGGTCATACCTTTGTTTCTTATGTGTTAAACAGTTAGAGGCATTGTGCAAACATAGTGCATT
>JAJIBD010025627.1:0-39352 GCA_021461705.1 Cryptotis parvus
CTCTATGACCCTCCTAACCTCTGCTCTATGACCCTCCTAACCTCTGCTCTATAATCCTCAGGGAACAACTTCATTAGCATCAGTTGATTCCCACTGACATAAATTCTCCCAAAGAAAAGGTGCCTGTTTTATTTTATTATTTAATTTCAAATAAAAATGACTATTAAAAATGCAGAGAACAATTTAAACTAAAGTCAAACAAAATGAAATGTTCTCCGTCAGTTTGCTCGGCTTTAAGAGGTGTGTGATCATGAGAATTGCTCAGCTCTTCAAAACTAGAGTCATAGAAATACCTTCTAGAATGATGGTTCCGATATGCTCCATTGCCCTAGCCACAAATTATGTTTATTCATTCATTAAATAAATATTTTTGGAAGGTGTTTGTTAGCCTCTTTCTCCCCTAGTATGACACCCCTAGGAGTCCTTTTGACACATTTTCACCCAATCTCCACATGAAAATTTCATGCCAAAATATGCTTTGTAGTTTTTTATGTGCTGTGGCTCTTTGAATAAGTATAAATTATTTCTAAACTCCCACCCCACCCTGCTTTTCACCCAAGAATCATTTTTACCCCCTTGGGGGCCTTATCATCTTATTTAGTAATGCATAGTTTAGAACACTTGCTATGTTTGAGAGACCAGCAGTTAAGAATCCTGCCCTCAAAAGTTTACTGTGCAGGGACTGGAGCGGTAGTCCAGCCGGGTAGGGCGCTTGCCTTGCACGGGTCGGCCCATGCCGGCCCATGCCGGCCCGGGTTCAATCCCTGGCATCCCATATGGTCCCCCCGAGCACCGCCAGGAGTAATTCCTGAGTGCAGAGCCAGGAGAAACCCCGAGCATCGCGGGTGTGACCCCCCCCAAAAAAAGCATAAATAAATAAATAAATAAAAAGTTTACTCCATGTTGAAGTATGCTTGCATCATCAAAAGTTCTTGTGTAAAAAAGAAAGTAGAAGTCTTGGGTTAATTTCTGCCTAAAGCATCAAAGGTGCTTTAAAAAACCCTTCTAAGTCCAAAAGTTTAGTAACATTAGATCAGGTTTCTGTTCTGAGCCATCATCAGTGGGGGCTCTCCATACCAAAAAAAAAAAATTGGCAAAGATATTTGGTTGTGTGGAAATTTGGTTGGAAGGCTTTCACCACACATTTATGACATGAAAAATATTTTTTTTTTTGCAAAACAAAGCACTGCATGTAATAAAACACAAGATGGAATGGAACAAATTCTTCCAAAAAACAAAAAGTGGATTTTAAAAAATTGTGTCTGTTTAAAAAACATCTAGCAGAATTCAAATAGTCGACCCCACTCAAGATAATGTTTCACTGTTTTTAACCAAGGAAAGAATTCGGAGCTGAAAAGCCAAGTGCTACTTCATTACTTTAATGGAAATCCCTCGAATACTATGATCCACTCAATCATAGCTTCGTGGGTTGAGTCACAAAAAAGCTATCAAATGTTAAGAAAGGGACTGAATGTGAAAGTCATTCCATTTCACTTTCGCACCCTAGAACATGTTATTTTCGTGCTTGGTGGTGTCGGTGAGGGGGAGAAACCGAAGCAGGTGCTTCACTCATTCATTCAGCTAATATTTATTAAGTGCTGCTGTTTGCCAGAAACCGATGTTATATTTTTTTATTTTTTTTAAAGAATTCCATTAGAGAAAGAAGCAGTACTTCTCTAATTTCTGTAGCACACCTGGTCTTGTACTTTATATGTGGGGGGTTTAAAAAGCATTATTGGAAAAAATATTACACAGGAACAGGACACCTGGGAGCAAGATCCACCTGTCAGTTGCCTAATGTCTCTGAGACATGATTTTTCCCATCTGCCAAAACATGGGGTGGGAAAAGCGGTAGAGATCTCAGTTATGATTCTTGCATGGGGAATTTTAAAAATCAACTGATACTTGGGTACTCTCCAGGACCAAATATCTCAAAATGTCTGGAGATAGGGCAGATATTTTCTTAAAGTCTCCCCTCATCCCAGCCCTTCAGCAATTTTTTTTCAAGTCTGTCTCCTTTGGTAAAGATTAAAGACAGTGCCTTTGAGAAGGACGTACCAAAAGCAAGATGATAGCTCTGACTTCCTAACCTAGGTGATGCTCAATGAAAAGAAGTGGACAAATTTTGCCTTCAGTTCCTCTTGCAGCATTTTTTATGCTTTCCTTCCTCCTTCCCCCCATTACCTTCTGTTTTCTGAATCTCTTTCTCTCCCAATAACTTGTTCTGGCCCAGTGCCTACTGTATATTTATTTTATTTCTTGGTATAAAACACAGAAGCAGACACTTGCTGCTAAAGAATTAATTTCAACTGTTTCTTTGCCTGATATTTGAGGCCCTCGATTCAATACTTGACATAAAAGCAAAACCAAAAAATAGTAGTGAAATGGGGTGGGTAGGGGGAGCAAGGAGGTTCTTTCTTAAGAAAGATGGCCTGTAATACTAAGATAAAATTTTGTTCCTTAGAACAAAATTACAAGCCTCTGATATGATGCCAAGGTTGAGTTACTTATCATGGTGTGAATATGGTGTAATATGGAAGAGTCACATGACCTTACACCCAAGAATAAATTAGGCATGATTTATCTGCATTTAACCTAAAATGTTAAGAAGTTGGAAATGGATTGAGACATATTTTGTGAAAATTTACACCTTAATTTTTCAGGGTGCCTGGTCCATCATGACATTTTTTACTCAACATGTTCCAATCTACATTTCTTTCTTTAACACATGAAAATTCACTAATTAAAATAACCCTTAAAATAATTCTGTATACTGAGGAGGAGGAGGAGGAGGGGAGGAGGGGGTGGACCGAGGAAAGAAAGAGGAGGTGGAAAAGGGAAGAGGAAGAAAAAGGAGGAAGAGGAGGAGGAAGAGGAAGAAGAGGAAGAGGAGGAGGAAGAGGAAGGATATGAGGAGGGAGAAGAGGATGGAGGTGTGAGAAGAGGAGGAAGAAGGAGAAGGAGGAGGGGGGAGGAGGAAGAGAAGGAGGAGAAGGAGAAGGAGAAGGAGAGGGAGAGGGAGAAGGAGAAGGAGGAGAGGGAGAGAAGGAGAAGAAGGAGGAGGAGGAGGAGGAGAAGGAGGAAGACGAAGAAGACCGAAGAAGACGAAGTGACGGAGATGGAGGAGGAGGAGGAGGAGGAGGAGGAGGAGGAGGAGGAGGAGAAGGAGAAGGAGAAGGAGAAGGAGAAGGAGAAGGAAAGGAGAGGAGAAGGAGAAGGAGAAGGAGAAGGAGAAGGAGAAGGAGAAGGAGAAGAAGAAGAAGAAGAAGAAGAAGAAAAGAAGAAGAAGAAGAAGAAGAAGAAGAAGAAGAAGAAGAAGAAGAAGAAGAAGAAGAAGAAAAGAAGAAGAAGAAGAAGAAGAAGAAGAAGAAGAAGAAGAAGAAGAAGAAGAAGAAGAAGAAGAAAAAGAAGAAGACTGCAATAGAAGCAGACTGGGAGAGATCTGGGGACATTATGGTGGGAAATGTACGCTGGTAGAGGGATGGGTACTGCGACATTGTATTACTGAAACCCAATCATAAACGACTTTGTAAATGTCTGTCTCTCACAGTGTTATGATAAAAAGTAATAATAAAAATATATATGAAAATCAATAACATTATCCAGGTTTGCTCAGAACTGAGGGAGTTCCCAGAACATAGGACAAGTTTTAGAACATGGACAACTCAAGCAAACTACAATTTGGTCACTGTGAAAAACAGCCACATAACTCTGCCAAGCAAATGATATCTGAGGGGGTCCGCCAGGCTCTTTTTTCACATCTTCTAGAACTGACTTAATATTTTACCTAAGCTCTCTTAAGGTCTTGTTTCTCTTGTTTACTGGCTGTCACTTCCCTGGTAACTGGGTTTTCCTATCCATCATCCCCTTACTCCCACTGTTTTAGAAGCGTCCCATTGTATTTTCTTGAGATCCTCTGGGCTACCAAAATTTACATTTTCTGTGGCTGGAGGCGATAGTCCAGCCAGTAGGGCGTTTGCCTTGCATTCATCTGACCCGGTTCGATCCCAGGCATCCCATAGGGTCCCCCACGCAGTGCCAGGAGTGATTTCTGAATGCAGAGCCAGGAGTAACCTCTGAGCATTGCTGGGTGTGACCCAAAAAGCAAAAAAAAAAAAATACATTTTCTTAGCTTGTTCTGATTGTGTCAATAATAAATTGGGAGGCAAATTTTTCCTTTTAGTTCTCTGAAAAGAGGGGCAGACATCAATGCTCTGGTCCTTTACTTGCCACCTGTTGGCTGAATGATCTTGTGCAAACCTTCTCTGACTCTGGTCTCCACTAATGAAGAAACTGATAGTAAACATATTTTTTACTCACTGATACTGCTACCCCTTGGGACTCTTTATTCTTTGAAGGGGGACAACGCTTTGTGAAGCATGACATGTTAATCAGACTCACAGGCTGATTAACTCACCTGTTAGATTCCAGGAGCATCTTTATACTGTGACAGCCAGACATAGCCCCAGATCTTAGAAAATGTCTTCAGGTAGGGTAGGGAACACCACTTTTTATTGAGATCTAATCTAAAAATATTTCTTTTATCTAGCCAGAGAAGTAGTACAGAAGTTAGGTACTTGCCTTGTAAGAGGCTGGTCTCAGTTTGATCTCTAACATTGCATATGGTTCCCCCAAGCATCATCAGAAGTGATCCCTGAGCACAGCCTGGTGTGGCCCCCAAACTATGTGCACACACACACACACAAATATTCTTCTCCTTTCTATATATAAAGTATTTTAGTCATGTTCCATTCTGATGATTAATTATGAGCAAACTAATAATAGATCATCAAAATACTTTTATCAAGAATAATTTATCACAGGAATATTTGCAATTTATAAGTATCTATTTGAAAATTTCTAGGAACATCTGGGCTTCAATATTCAAAAGCAGATCAATGTTGAAATTGTAGATAATTAAATTTTCTTTCTCTTCTTTTTATTTTGTCTCCCTATTCCTTCTGTCCTCCTCCATATCTACTTTCTTCTTAACTTTTTGATTAATAGTTACATGATCATATCTTACATGAGTATTTTTCTCTTAAATTTAGTGCTTTCCAAATAAAACCAACCAGTAGGATTTTAAGCCAGCTCTTTGGAGTATAGATTTAAATAGGAAACATTTCAGAAAAAGACATGGTGTCCCTGAGTTACATCATTTTGAGCTATTAGACCTTTCAAATAGCCATTTAATTCGGAAACTTGAAAATGATTTATCTAAATCACACTGTTTTGGCCAACAAAAAAGTTTCAAGATACTTTTCCCACCAGAAGCAGCCCTCCAACCCAGGGCATCTGTGCCAATAAGACAGTACAGCAGGTAAGATACTTGCCTTGCATGTATCTGACCTGGGTTCAATCCCCAGTGCAACACAGAGTCCCTTGAATCAGCCAGGAGTTATTCCTGAACAGAGAACCAGGAGCAAACCCAAAGCCTAGCCCCAGAAAAAGAAAACCAAAAACAGAAACCAAAGAAGTAGGTAAAAAAAATAAAACCCAAAGGACAGAAATCTATTAGCCTCTGACATGGATCTCCTTGGGCTGAGAGATACTCCTACAGAAGAGACTTCTCAAAAAAGCAAAACATCCAAAAGCTCACTGATTATGTATGCTCTTCATACAAGTATACTGAATACTGAACCCAAGAAAATTGTTGAGAACTATTTCTGAAAAAACTGTAATTTTTCATAGTTATCAAATCTGTGAATTTCTGGGGATTTCCTAGTAGTATCTGCCAAGAATAAAAAGATTCTCACCCTTAAGTCACACCCATCAGCCCCCCTTCTATGTGCCTTGAGATAGGATGTAGCCAGAAAAGCAAAAGAGAAAGCAGGGTGGAGTCTAGGTTTGTAGAGAAAGAAGTAAGAGCTGTGGCCTCTAAATCAATGGTGGATGAAGGGGAGAACTGGGGACGATAGTCTATGGTAGTCTATAGCTGACTTTATCAAGATGTCTCCACTAGGAAAAGTTTGAGTGCCCTATGCAGAGTTGTGTAAGCTTCTTGAGAATGGGACACATCTGCCATTGCACATGGCTGTATGTACTATTCTGCACCCTCATAATATGTTACACATACGGTCACTGATCACTTGATCACTTGATCACTTGAATCCCGTTATTCATCGATTTGCCTCGAGCGGGCGCCAGTAACATTTCCATTTGACCCTATCACGTGCCAATGTAGCCCAATGGCATCTGGTTGACACATACGGTAAGAACCCAATAATCCCTGTTGAGTAATCATGGAATATCCAAGTCCAGTGTACAAAATGGTGGCTCATTATGATTGTCATTCATTCATAAATTCCTTTATATAAAATGGATTTCTTACGTAGGTTTTGCAAAGACAAATGCTATATAATATGGTTGGTGCAATAATTTTGTCCAGTTTTTCAGGATATCTCTAGTCTATGCAAATTTAACGTTAAGAATTCATTTCAACACTAGAATTCCAGTCAATGTGATTCCATGTGAATGTTTTATTATTGAACTCTGTGATCAAGGGAACTTAAACTTGTGTTCATGACCACAGTCTCTGAAAAGTGGCAGAACACAGCTAAGGAAATTAACAAAATTAAGAAAAGGATCTACTTGGGGAAAAATCCATGTTTCTAGCATGAATGTTTTGTCTTTTCACACTTGGTAATTCATTTTAGAATTTTGAATTTTTTATGATTGCATCCCTATTGTCAAAAAATGTACAATAGCAGCAACTTCTCCAAAACTATTCCAAAATGCTGGCATCAGATTGATTTAATGTAGAGGCTCAGTCTAAATCTTTTGGATTATTTGGGGGAGAGGGTGATTTTTTCTCTTTTTATGCATTTATGCTTAATAAGCATAATTGACTTGGATCAGGTTTGTGCCTTGGTGGAAAGACCACTGGATTCATTCCAAATGATTATAGCTACTAGCTCTGAGTCTAGCTCCATAGAATAAACAAATCATTCCTCTAACAGGAGAGTCTTCTCCCCATAAGAGTTTTGACAAAATTCTTATAAACTGAAAACCTCATGTAGTTTGATCATTTTCCTATTTTGCCTTGACATCTGCCTTACTGATAGCATCTTCCAATGTGGCTTTGACTGGCATTAAATGGCTGCCAGAAATTGGGCAGTACCATTCACAGGAGACACAACCAAATATCAGCAACATATGGTCTTGCTGCCTGGAATTCACTGACTTCTTGGTTACCAGGATGTAAAAACCTGTAACTCGAGCTTATTCCCTCTTCCCAAGAGAATCTGGTCAATGATGTCTTGCCTTTTTTAGGTTCTTCTTTAGTCAACTAATATCTCCAACAACAACAAAAAAATAGTAGGAGAAGAGAGGTAACAAATATCATCAGGGCAAAAAATCAAAGGTCAACAGTAGTTGGTAGACCTCGAACTTTCAGCCTAACTTTCTTCCTTCTGTGGCATCTAGAACGCCAATTGACCTCATGTATAACTCACAGAGGCAAAGTTAAATAATCCTAAAGTTGCTTCATGTTATAATTCTGTGACCACTTGTGAAAAAAGTATATATTTCTTTCTTCTCTGATGCTCTCCCTTCTATTCTTTTGCTCTTCCTTCTATTCTTTTGCTCTTCCTTCTTTTCTTGTCTTTCCTCCAACCTTCTCCCTCTCTCTGTTCCCCCTCTTACCCCCCACTCTCTCTTTTCCATAGGGTTTGCTAAAGACTGACAAAGGCTTCCCAGCAGCCAAATAGAAGTCATTACCAGAAGCACCGCAGCTAAACAGAGGGAAATGTTTAGGTAAGCATTATAATGGGCATGGAAATAAAGAGACCACAATTCAAAGCATAAGTCATCATAGATGAGCATGCACATGTTTGGGGCTAGGTTTATGAGAAATGAACAGGATGAGGCTGCCCTGGCGAATCCCTGGGCTTGTGTTTTCTTAATGCCAGGAGTGATTTATTTTCTGGTAAACAGTTTTGCTCAAGTAGGGCATCCAATTACTACAAACTTTGTTTGGTATAAAAACTAACTACATAGAAAAATATTGCCTTAGCAAGGTTTAACTGGTTGTTAATCCAAACATGTGGCAGAGCCCAAATTCCATGGCTCAAAATATCCTCCTGATACTCAGCAGCATCTGAAGGTCCAGAGAAGATCATAATCATCACTGTCAATGAGGCGTGACTCCGAGGTAGTGTATGGAAAGAGGACATTTCCAGAAAAACCTTGGTATGGAGACCAAGTCTGCTGGGGGAAAAGGCAAGCCCTCCCTTAGGTAGAAGTTTCCTTCAGCTCCTTTGAAGTATGAGGTTGGGCTGCTTTAGGAAGAGGAACGAAAAAAAATGTTTTAAATCCTTTCCACACAAATCTCTTCACATACAGCTCTGTTCCCTGGGATGTTTCATCACCTTAGGAAATATATTTAAAACAGACACTCGTAAGAGTATCTTTTTGTAAGTACAGCAAAGTTGGAGGCTTTTTTAAACAACAACAAAAAACTTTTTTAATAGCCTCTTTCCAATTCTCCCGATATGCCTCGCTGCATCCAGACGAACAAATAGTCATGCTTTAAATACTTTGTTCTTTAAGTAAAAAAAGAATTTAAAAACTTTAAGAGAGAGAGAGAGGTATTGAGAGAAAGCAAGAGCTGGTTACCAAGAGCATTCAACTTCTGTGTCCAAAAACGTGTTTTTAAAAGAGAAAGAGAGGCGATAAGTCTAATAGCCCAATCTTCCCTTCTCCCCACATGACTTTTCCATTGGGTTTCCCGCCGTGCTAATCGTTTTCAGTTGCCCTTCTGAGGTGTCCGGTGACCATGTATTACTGAGCACACACGGGCCTGCATGTCCTGGAGGATTTGTTTAAAATACTTTTCCAATTTCAAGGTGGCAGTTGGCAGGCAGAAAGATCCTAAACGACTTTGGAGCCATTTGAGTCCAAAGGATCGTGAAGTGTCAGCTTACCCAGCACACAGACTCGCTCCTTTGCCGCAGGCAGCAGGCTCCTGGCTCTGAGCACTGGCTCCCCTGCCACGGGCAATGCTCGCAGCCCAAGGTGGGGTGCACCCAAACTGAGCCTCCAGCCGCCTTGGGGCTCTGCCGGCCCTCCCTCTGCTCGCTAGCAGGCAGATAACAAAACCATTCCACCAACTATATCGATTCACCCCTATCACTTTAATTTAAGAATTTCAGAGATGGGGATTTCATAATCTTCCTTGGTTGTTCATGCCAATGTCTTCACAAGCCTTCAACCAGGACCGCCTTCTTCATCTCAGACTCTAATCTCTCTTGATGTAAGTCCGATCTCTCAGGTTTTGTGTTTTTTTTTCCGTCTTCTGGAGAAATGAAAAACATCTGGGCACCATCTTCTGCATAGTAATCTGCCATCAACTGGGAGACCATTTAAAGCAACCTGGTCCTT
Organism: Cryptotis parvus; assembly: GCA_021461705.1. NCBI lineage: Eukaryota > Metazoa > Chordata > Mammalia > Eulipotyphla > Soricidae > Cryptotis > Cryptotis parvus. The sequence continues at coordinate 9,382 of JAJIBD010025627.1, forward strand.
GTCCTCTCCATATTCAAGGACAATTAGCCTTCCACTGCCTTCACAGGAGTTGCTTTCCAACTCATTATTTTCAGGCTCTGTATCACTCATATTGTCAAGGATTAAAGAAGTAATTTTATAGGAATGTGACTTATACTATATCAACACACGTGTACGGGAGGGATGTTTCTTCCACTGTTGCAAGCATTTACTTTTCTGAGCTTTTCTCTACTGTGAAAGATTAGAAAGAGTTTATGTAATAAACATGCTATTTTAGAAAGCAAAATAAAGTGGGAAGTCACATATCCAGAACCAGTTATTTTATCTGTTAATAATGACCTTGTCTTTGAGTTTGCTTTATTTGACGGGAAGCAGAGAGTCATTTTCCCCTCCATTGCACTTATGTTACGTTTATATTTGAATTAGATGAATGGTGCATTAAATCAATGATGCTATTTTAATTCTCACACACATGTTCGCGATAGCCCCTTCAAACCTGACAATAATGTAGTTGAAGCATCAGAAGTTTTATAAGATGACCCTTTCGAAAGAGATTGAACCCAACTCAAGATATTTCCGAACCGGGCATGTTTCTCTTGAGCCAAGTTTACTAACAGCCTAGTCCTCTGTTGTTGAAATATTTGTGTCTGAGTTAAAATACACTGTTTTCATCAGGAAATATCAGGAAACAGACCATTTAATATTACTTTTTCAAATGAACTTCCTTGGTGGTATCTTTTCATTATTCAAACTGCCAACAATTATCTGTGCTTATAATTTAAATGAGTTTGGTTCAAGTTCCCTAGATTTATTAATGTGAATGTTTTACTTGTTATCAGTCAAGAAGATACTACTGCACAGAAACATGTGAGACCAAGCAGCTTTAACAATTATTATTATTATTATTATTATTATATTAAGATCAAAAATGTAATGAGGTTTCACATATTTATTCTTTGATTCTTAGCTCTATGGAGGTTTTTCTGGTTAACCTGTATACTATCACTCCCTCTCTTTAGCTCTTTGTTTATCATCAACAGGAACCTCTTCTGGAGCCTCCATCACACGTGAAGCAGCAAATTTCAGTTCTATGGACCTGAAAGAACGTGCAGTGTTGGTTCTCAAGGGACAGTCACAATCACCTCTCTGATCCACTGAAACTTGGCATCACCAGACACACAGACACAGAAAAAGCCACACTAACCATCTGGACGCTCCTTCTGCCACAGCTTCTGGTAGCCAACACTTCAAGTTGCAGAAAGGCATTAGACTAAAAGCTATACCCTAATCACGCTGTTGTTTATTTTCTCTTCGCAGATGGTATGTTCTGTGTGTTATTCTAGTTTGATTTCCTTACTAACTTCTCTTTCAGTCTATTCACTCTTGCACCAATCTAGTTTTGTCCTCTGTGGTCTTCTTTCATTACCTGATCAACATTTGTGATTTGGAGACAAAGTTATTTTTGTTGCAGAATTTCAAAATGAAAAAACTCTTTTTGAACACAGGCCTCAGCTAGCTTCTTCCACATTTATTCGCAAGAGGCTGTGCAGAGAGGGGCCAAGGAGATAGTATAGTGGGTAGGGCATTTGCCTTGCACATGGCAAATGTGGGATCAATACTTTCATCTCGTATAGTGTCCCCCCTACCCCAACCTTCCCACTACCAAGGCTGCCAGGAGTGATCCCTGAGCTCAGAGTCAAGAGTAAGCCCTGAACACTGCCAGGTGTGGACCAAAACTGAAACCAAAATCAAAAAAATGAAGAAGAAAAAACTGTGCAGAGGTTTGTTTCTTGCACAAAATCCCTTTATCCAATACCACCCCTTGCCCTTGGCTTCAGGTGAAATATTTCTAAACCACCTCCATGCTTCCTGAGAATTTATAAGGACCATTTGCTTCTAATTTTTCCCAAATTAATGCTCACATTTTATTCCAGGTCCCCTTTGCTAAAATTGAGAAACATGGGGGAAGATTTAATTTCTTTTTTGGGAGCAACTTCACTATGGACATCTCTTGCAAGGATTTCTCTTCATCTCTCAGAACCAAAGCCAGACTATTTCCCTTCCTTCCAGCTGGCTGGACCCACACACCAGGCTCTGTGTAGGATCCAAAGGTAGGGATGGGTTGAACTATCTGTCTTGGAAAGAGAAACTTGGCCCTTAGGGCTGCCCACCTGATACCAGCCTAGACCTTCAGGCGAGCCATTTAGAAAAGGAAGGGGAGGAAAGAGAAAAAAATAACATAGCAAATCTGATCTCAGCACTACCCATGGAACCATTAATGTGGTTTCTAGCAAACTGCTCATAAAATTCATGGCAGCAGTTAATTGCTACCATGTTCTTCCTCATATACTCTCATATTAAATTTGAAAGAAAGAAAGAAAAGCCCTTTCAAAGCCATATTAATCCATGCGCAGCCGTGGAATGCATGATCTAAAGTGAGCCTCTCACATCACCACAGTTATGTGGGCTGGCTGTCAAACGGTGGATTTCATGTCACTCACAATACAATGAACAATGCCTGTGCCAGCCGCTAACTCTGCCTGCGCCTGGCTCTCCTGAACACAGACAGCACTCCTCGACACAGAGTGCCGTGTGAGCACACGTGTGAGTGTCAGCACATGTGCGTGAGTGTGCATATCAGCCTTCAGTCGTCTTGAGGGAATTCAAGCTCAGTGTTGGCATGCATCTTGTTGCCTCCGCCCCTCATACACTCGAGAGTTCTTAACACAAGAGTGGTGGCCAGTGGCCAAACTCTGGCTGCTGCTTTTCCTCTCATGAAGATGTTTCTGCCTATGCCATGCAAAGTGCTAAGAAGATCAGCTTTGCCTGAAGGCAGCTCTTGCAAGGACTTAAAAAAATCACAAACCCAACAGCTCTATCATGTTTTCTGAAATTCTCACTAGAAAAAGGCTCCTATTGGCATGAACTATTCCAAGCACTCATTGGATTAGGGGCGTACTCATTGGAGTGGGCGTACCCTGGCTGATCTGCACTTGTAGGGTTCTACTATTGACTAGTATCAGTGCCTGATGGTCAGCTTCCCATTTGATAGGTCATGACACACTTTCTGATTGGCTGTGGCCATCATCCGACCAGTCCTGGCATCCATGCTGACTGTTCAAGGCAGTGTAGAAATAATTTTTTTGTATTGTCAAATAGTAAATACACAAAACCTAGACTAGAAAGCAATATGTGCAAACAATTTATCAGAATAACTGGGTGACAACTAGGCAAAAGGCGTAGTAGGTCCTATAATTAGAAATTCCTCTGAGAATTATCTGCTGCCCAAGGGTAATATGAGCCCTCCAGTCTCCCACCTCTCCCAGAAATGCCCATGAAGAATTACTACAGATCATGTTTTGTTTTCCCAATTCCAAGGACTAAGAAAGCAAGCTAATGCAGATAGAAGTTTGCAGTGTGGGGGAAAGACAATGAGCAGATAGCAGAATGACTATTTTTCTCTCCCCTCTGCCCTCTAACCCATTCCATTTCCACCCTAGACTTGTTCTGATCTAGTCTCATATCCTCCTAATTAAGTCAGGAAATAAATTAGAAGTCCCATCACCATCAACTGACACGTTTGGAATTACACTAATGAGGGACATAAACTGGGGGCTTTTTAAGAATGAGGTAAGCATTATAGGTGCCTACCTGTTGGGGCTGTTGGGGTCTCAAACAGTATTGGAGTCCATCGGGTTCCCTGGCTGTGTTTGGGGCTGACAACTGTCCTGTCCAGCCAATAGACAAAGAAGTACAACCACCAGTTTTAGGAAATATAAGGTGTTTTTAATTCTTCACACACCCCACTCCAACTCACTCCACACACACCACCACTACCACATTAAAAAGTACCACAGCTATATATTGTTTTACAAAGGCAGGGCTTTACAAAAGGTAAAAGTTTTTTTTGTACTAAAAACAAAGAGGTGAGAAAAGGCTTCCTCCTACCAGGTGCAAAAACATCAGTGGCTCTGCCTTAGCTCCCTGGAGCTAGTGTAGATTTTTGGGATGTTGTTTTCCCTCATCTTGGGCTGATAAACAATTATTTCAATAATATTTCTAGCAGTTCTTATATAGACATATATGTATATATTTACATATATATACATATATATGTATATATACATTTTATATATATATATAAAACATATAGACATAATAAGAGAGATAGACATTTATCTACACTCGGGATTAGGGGGAACTTTCCTGGGGGAGACATGCTCCCTGCCCCTCGAGGTGTTACAGGTGTGGCTGCAGTGCCAGTTGTGTTGGCAGGTGGCAGACAGGAGACAGGCTTGTTGACACCCAGGGGCTGTGCCCTGTGGGTCCTGGATGGTTAATGTTCTGACATAGAAAAAGACTGGGCCCCCTGGGATGAACCCAGAGCCACGGCAGAGCCTGGCAAGGTACCCATGGTGTATTTGATATGCCAAAAACAGTAACAATAATGGACCTCATTCCCAACGAATGAAGATATTACTGGTGTCCGCTTGAGCAAATTGGTAAACAACGGGAAGACAAGTGTTACAAGTGATTCCTGGGGAGATGGCACCATATAGCCCAGAACGCATTTTTGCCACAAGATTGATCATTTCAATCCCCTCTGGGTCCTATTGATACATTACTTATCTTTTGATAAAAGCAGAGCTTGTTCTGTGACGTTTCTCTTTTATCTTTGGGTAAGAGCAAAGTTTGCTCTAAGTTCTTGCTCTCAGAACATTGAACGGCACACTAGTTGTCCCATGTGGAAGCCATAATGGTCTCTTTTCCTTGTTCCATCCAGTCCCACTTGGGATCCTCCTTTTTGGAGGTGTGAGGAGTTAGAAGCAATCTAAAGGCAATTGAGGTATTTAGTTAGGAAATATGGTGGAAGCCCAGGAGTAACTAATTAGTCTTAACTGTCTTCCTATATCTGTACAAAAGAGCTTAGCTCCAACACAACAGTATGCAATGGGTACAACATAAAGAGAAAAGCAACATTTTATAAGCCACTGCACCTGGCTAGAAATTGACACTTACTGAGTAGTAGACAGAGGGCTATAAACAAAAAGAAACCCAAAACCTATCAAGCCTTGAACTATAAACCCATCATGTCAGACATTGTTCCTCATAGTCCATTATTCCCATGGGATGATGCCTGCTCTGAACCACAGTTCATGATTAGAGTTTCTATCCTGACATAAAATTTGTGACACCCTCTTATTTCTGGAAATAACTCAAGGCATCTCCTCTTCTCTAGGCAGGATCTCTCCCTCTCTTGTCCCTCTGACACTTCCAAGATAAACAGTTCTAAAATCATGGATTCTTAACACACCGTCAGGTCTCTGTCCTACGTGGTGAACTATGGACCTGGTTATGACTATAATGGAAAATGTCTTGAGTAAAATACCTCAGATAGAGCTAATGGTTTATTTAGATCTTGTATTTGTTTGCTGCTCTTGATATTTATTGCCTCTTAAAGAGTTGGGGACTTGGTGCAAGTTTAGAGAAAATTAACAGTTTGGTTTTGTGTAAATCTTAAGAATTTGATCATCCATTTGAAGATCAAAAAATCACAGAGGAGATGGACAATATAAAGCCCCATGCCTGTTACAAATGTGTACATTTTGACTAAAACTATTACAGATCAGAAGAAATTCCCTCTCTTAACTCAATGCAACACAGTCTTTTGTGGTTTTAGCTCCTTCACAAAATTACATTACAGAACCACCCACATCAGAATCTGGAAGCAAGAAATGTAGAGAAGAGATAAGAAGGCCTGGGATAAACCTGCAAATATTTGGGAATCCATGTGAGTGCTTGGTGGTTTGTTAAGTTCTACTTTAAATGTTAGTTGTCTCGATCTTAAAGAGATTCCTAAAAGATCCAGTTTGATTCTTTTCCTATTTTCAAATGAGTCCTAAGTCATATAAATCATACCTTGATTAAGAGAATACAAAAATATTCCAGGAGACTAAGAGGAAGATTCTACTTAATAGATTAAAAAAAGGAGAAGTCAGGCCAGTAGAGTATCATTCAATGCTGAAAGTCACAGCCAAACACTGGAGCAGCATTGATTCCAAACCCAGAATTCATAAATTAAAAGTTAAAATATTGGTATTGGAATAAAAAAGATCCGTTGACCTATGGAATAGAGTGGAATATCCTGACAGCCATCCAAAAATACATGACCATTTAATATTTGATAAAGGAGCAAAAAATACCAACTGGAGTAAGGAAAGCCTCTTCAACAAGTGGTGCTGGGAACACTGGACATCTATATACAAAAAAAATGAATCTGAACCTCTGTCTAAAACATGCACAAAAATCAGATCAAAATGGATTAAAGATCTCAATATCAGACCTGAATCCATACAGTACATCGAAGAAAATATAGGAAAAACTCTCCACGACATTGAAGCTGAAAGCATCTTCAAAGATGAAACACCACTAACAAAAAAACCGAAGGAAAAGATAAACAGGGACCGGAGCAATAGCCCAGCGGGTAGGGCATTTGCCTTGCACGCAGCCGGCCTGTGCCGGCCCAGGTTCGATCCCTGGCATCCCATATGGTCCCCTGAGCACCACCAGGAGTAATTCCTGAGTGCAGAGCCAGGAAAAACCCCTGAGCATTGCCAGGTATCACCCAAAAAAGCAAAAAAAAAAAAAAAAAAAGAAAAGAAAAGAAAGAAAAGATAAACATATGGAACTACATAGAACTAAAAAGCTTCTGCACCTCAAAAGAAACAGTGACCAAGATACAAAGACAGTCCACAGAGTGGGAAAGAATATTTACCCAATACCCATCTGATAAGGGCTTAATATCCAGAATATATCAGGCACTAGTAGAATTTTACAAGAAGAAAACAGCCAACCCCATCAAAAAAATGGGGAGAAGAAATGAACAGAAACTTTGATAAAGAAGAAATTTGAATGGCCAAAAGGCATATGAAAAAATGCTCATCATCACTAATCATCAGAGAGATGCAAAGGAAAACAACAATGAGATATCAGCTCAACCACAGAGGCTGGCACATGTCCAAAAGGGCAAGGACAACAAATGCTAGGTAGATGTGGGGAGAAAGGGACTCTCATCCATTGTTGGTGGGAATGTCGACTGGTACAGCCTTTTGGAAAACAATATGGACATTCCTCCAAAAACTAGAAATTGAGCTCCCGTTTGACCCAGCCATACCACTCATGGGAATATACCCTGGAAAGCCCAAAACACACAGCAGCAACACCATCTGCACTTTTATCTTCACAGCAGCACTATTCTATTCACAATAGCCATAATCTGGAAACAACCAGAGTGCCCAAGGACTCATGAGTGGATAGAGAAATATTGGTACATCTACACAATGGAATATTATGCAGCTGTTAGGAAAAATGAAGTTATGAAATTTGCCTATAAGTGGATGGACATGGAGAGGCTCATATTTAATGAAATTAGCCAGAAGGAAAAGGACAGATATAGAATGACTGCATTTATTTGTATGACAGAAATATATATGTATATATATATGTATATATATATATATACATATATTTCAAAAGGGAGAATGTTGGGAATGACATATCCATCCTGTGGAATTTGGTATGTAGGCAGGTGGATGTGGCTATCAAAGAGATCTGAGTAGAAGTCATGGATAATCTTCTCCATTGCCTTTCTGGAAGATGTGATATATCTATCAGGGCGTCGGAGGGCAGTCTTCTTGGTCTTATAGTTGGCGGAAGGACAGGCGGGCAGTCGCGAATGCTATTCTCAGCTTCTGCTGAATCTTCCAGTATTTCTGTTCTTCTGTCTTTGAGGTCTTCTTTTATCGCTTCTCTGCACCGCTTTGCAAGCTTGGACATTAGCATTTGGTCGCCTGAGCCTTGCACCTTTCACGTTGGCAAATGAGCTAGAGAGTTTTTGAAGACAGGCATACTTTTGTGTCTTTCTCTCTCGGCATTCTTCGCACAATCATGGAGGTGCTGAACCAGTCGGTTGTATTCTTCATCGATATCATCAATGATGGTACCTTCCCATTTTGCTGTAATGGTGCCAAAGAGTTCCCAGTTGGTGGTCGTTCTGGGAGTTCTCTGCTTAAACTTTGCAGCCTTTTCTCCCTGTTGCGTGAAGTAGGTAAAGAAGGGAACTTGCGTGAAGTAGGTAAAGAAGGGAACAGCACCAGGCCCAGACATAGTCAGACCCGAACACCTGAAGAATCTGCCGTCAGTACTCATCAATACACTAGCTCGGCTCTTCACACCCTACTGTCCGAATGCAAGGTGCCCTCTCAATGGAAAACCAGCAGGACAGTTCTACTGTTCAAGAAGGGAGACATTCACGACATCGGCAACTATCGCCCCATCTGCCTGTTGTCTGTCATCTACAAGCTGTTTACACTAGTCATCCTGAACAAGATTGGCAGAACACTAGATGAAAGACAATCATGCGAGCAAGCTGGCTTCTGGAAAGGATTCAGCATAACCGACCATATCCAAACTGTAACCAAGCTCATTGAGGTTTGTAGGGAGTACAAGATGCCGCTCTGTCTCACGTTCATTGATTTAAAGAAAGCCTTTAATTCTGCGGAGACTGAAGCGGTCATCGAAGCCCTAGCTAAAACAGGGTGTTCAAACCCAATACATGAAGATCCTTCGTGAGCTGTATTACAGATTCACCACCAGGATCTCACCATTCTACAAGGAAATGATCATTGATGTCAAAAGAGGGGTTCGGCAGGGTGATACCATTTCACCAAAACTCTTCAGCGCCACCCTAGAGAACATTATGCAACAATTAGAATGGGAAGGAATGGGAGTGAAGATAGATGGTCGGTAACTACACCACCTCTGCTTCGCTGATGACATTGTTCTAATAACACCAAACATTAGCCAAGCGGCACAAATGCTGGCTGACTTCGACCGAGAATGTGGAAAGATAGGTCTACAGCTGAATCTAAAGAAAACTATGTTCATGCAAAAATGAACTTGTCCCAGAGACCCCAGTCACTCTCTATGGAACAGATATCTCTGAATGCAGCAGTTAAGTGTACCTAGGTCGAGAAGTCAACATGATCACTATCAGTATCTTCCCATTGATCATCTATTTGCTAGAGTGGGCACCAGTAATATCTCCATATGTCCTGTCTCATGCTAATAGAACCCAAAGGCATCTGCTTGCTCCAGGAACATAAAGAGCCTCAAACCATTATATTAGGTCATGGAATGACCTAATATAAATGTTACTGGTATTTGGCATATCAAATACGACACAAGCAGCTTGCCAGGCTTGCCGTGCAGGGTGGCATACTCTTGTAGTCACCTCTAAATAAAGCAATTATTGATGAACCAGCAGCCGCTAGCAGCCGTGCGAGCCGGGCTGTGATAGTCTGGTTTTCTGGGTGGAGTTGTGACGAGAAAGAAGTCCAGATGTGGAAAACGGCAGCCTCCATGGAGTCTGGGGGGGGGTGGATTGTCTGGTTTTTTGTGAGGCTCTGCTGGGGTGGCAGGCCAGGGATAGAACCTGCCATGCCTCCCGGGTGCCTCATGAACGGCTGGGCACAGGGAGAGCAAGTAGCAGCTCTGCCCCATGTCTGAGAGTCTCTGTTTCAGCATACCTGGGCCGGATTGAAAAAAAATTGCTGCACGGTGGGTGTCGATGATCCAGGCTGGTCAACATGATGAACGACCTAAAACCTGGGCTGCGCAGGAGGAAGAGAATGGCATGGAATGCCTTCAAAGGCATCAAAGAAATAGCTAAAAGGACAAAGAACCTCCGGCTCCAGACACATCTCTTTGACTCCACCGTTATCCCTGCATTAACATACGCCTCAGAGACCTGGGCCCTACGAAAGCAGGATGAGATGCTCTTTGGGTCTCCCAGAGAGGAATCGAAGAGCTTGCTTGGAATATCACCCCTCACTCAAGTGAGAGAAGGAATCCAGAGTTCTGACCTCCGTCGCTATTCCAGAATCAGGGAGGCTGTCTCATTTGCCAAGGCATCGAAAATCAAATGGGCTTGACATGTAATGCAATTTGGAGATGACCACTGGACTAGAGCCGTTACAGACTGGATCCCATGGGATGTCAAAAGATCACGTGGCCACCCACCTACAAGATGGCCAGACTTCCTTGTCAAGACCCTGAAGGAACAGTTTGAGGCTCTTCATATTCCTGAATCAACCAGATGCCATTGGGCTACATTGGCACATGATAGGGTCCAATGGAAATATTACTGGCGCTCACTCGAAGCAAATCGATGAATAACGGGATTCAAGTGATCAAGTAATATACATATATATTATGATACCAATATCCAAGGTGAGGCAAAACATGAATCAGGAGGTCTTATCAAAGGTGCAATCTACCACAAGTGTGTGGGAGTCAGAGGTTAGGTAAGACAGAGAAAGGAACAGTGTGCTAATAATTGTTGAAAATGATAAAACCAGCCTAGAACTGAGCATTGAATATAGGCAAAAAGATACACCGAATAACCTCTAAATGTATATATTGCAGTGCACAATGTGTAAGAGAGAGAGAGAGAGAGAGAGAGAGAGAAGAGATAAAAGTCCTGCCATAGAGGCAGGCTAGAGGAGAGGAGAGGAATTGGGGTTATTGGTGGTGGGAAGTGGGCACTGGTGGAGGGATGGCTGCTGGAACACTGTATGACCAAAACCCGAACATGAACATCTTTTTAATTGTATATCTTATGGTAATATAATAAAATATTTTTAAATAAAATTAAAGTTAAAATATTATGTTATTCAAAAAGAAGAAAAAAGTCTATCTTGTAAAAGTAAGTATATAAATAAATAAATAAATGCAATTCAAATAAACCTGCATTTATTAATACTTTTTAAAGAGTAAGAAATAGGGATGAACATGAATATTTTTGGTGTAATTGGAGGAAGAGTATTTATGAAGGGGATGTTCTAATAGAAGTATCAGCAGTTCTTGTTTGTCTAGGACTATGGAGTTCCAAACATGGAATTATTAGCTTTAAAACTGGGAGAGTTGGAGATGGCGGAGAGGAGTGATAGCACAGTGGATAAGGCATTTACCTTTCAGGTGGTTGACCCAGGTTCAATCCCCTAAGCATCTCCAGGAGTATTACCTGAGTGTGGAGCTAGGAATAATGCTGAGCACTTCCAAGTGTGGTCCCAAAACCTAAACAAATAAACAAACGAGCAAAAAAATAAAACTGAAACAGTGGGTGAAATTGTTCTACAATGAATGATAATGCAAGATTCCAAAAAGACTTTTGGTGCATGTATGTGTGGTGAACTAACTACTAGGGCTGGAGCTAGGGGCTATACATGTGAAAGATGATATAATGAAAGCAGAGCTTTCCAATTCCTGCTCTGGTTTTGTTCTGTCTGGCAAGAATGATGATCTTCAGGCCAAAACGGATAAAATCAAAATGTGGTAAAGGACTACCAAGTTATTGATAAATAGAGACTTAATAAGAGTTGATCCAGCTGTTCTAAATGAAATCAAGAGTGCCAGCCCCAAACTTTTTAACTTGAGAGAAATGGTGATGGAAATTACTAAATCTTTTTAAAAAGTTATTTGATTCAGGTGAGTGTGTTTTTTCCTCCCCCAAAAACTTGTTGAAGATGCAGGTTCTAGGACCCTATCTTCAGAGACTTTTATTGGACTGGTCACAAAGGTATATATTTGCAGTTTTTTTTTAAATGCCAAGTAGTTTTCTAAGACATGGACATTAGGGTCTGCTTTTGAGAAACACTTTCAAAAACCCCTGTTGAAAATCCCTATGGTGAGCAAACTAGTGTCCATCACCAACAGTTGGTAAAGAAATAAAAACAGTTTAGAGGTTAAGTGTTTATAGATACACATGTGCATATGTATATGTGTGCATATACATATTAGTTAAGAAAAGAACTATGTCACAATAATAAATGTTACTTGAGAATAAAGAAAATAAGGGCTAACGTGATAGTACAGTGAACAGGGCATTTTCCTTGCATGCGGTCAACCTAGGTTCCATCCCCAGCATCCCATGTGGTCCCCTGAGCACTGCCAGGAGTAGTTCCTGAGTCCAGAGACAGACGTAACTCCTGAGAAGCACCAGGTGAGATGAAAAAAAAAAAAAAACAGAATGAAGAAAATAGGACAGAATTTTTTAAGATGAATATCACATAATGTGACTTTATGAATCACTTGTTTTTATCAGATATAGCATAATGCTTGTCAGAATGATATTATAGTTGTTGCTGCTACTGCTGCTGGTGGCAGTCGGTCATGGTTCTCTGATGTATCAATTCTCTAGGGACTTCTGTGCTGAGCTCTATTCTAAGCCAGCCATCTGTTTGAAGTCATTGCCTCTATTGAAAAGAATGAGCCTCAAGGTAAATCAAAGGCACCCTATTAAACCAAAACATAATAAATATCACTGCACTGCAGTATATTTTTGTCATCAGCAGGCTAGACAGTTGCAGGTATGCAAATCAGCGTCCTGGAAACCACACCACTGAAAATGCCTGGACCGGAACAGCCTTGCCACCCAGTCAGCCTATCTTCTAATAATGGCATTTCCTTCCTATCTGGTTGCTAATTCTTTGAGATGCAAACAAAGAAGAATTAAAAAAAAAAGAAGAAAGAAATGACCTGCCAACTAGCTTCGAAGAAAAATTCCTCCCAGATTAAGATTTTTATCTCTTGTTAACTTGGTTTCTGAAATAATAACTAACATGTGCATAGGCTTTACTTTTTAACAAAGCCCTGATCTCATTTCATCCTCTCGCTAACCCACAAAGTAGGTAGGACAAATGGTTTCGTGACACCTGGGCCCTACAGGTTGAGCAGGATCAGAGCTCAGGGAAGCAGAGCTGGGATTCGAACTCACTCTCAGTTTGTCATATCCAAAACCACAGCCCTCTGAACTGGACGATCATCTCCTTAAACCCTTGGTGGAAAATGGAGCAGTGCAAATTACTTAATGAGCACATTTATCCATCGAAGAAATGGCTCTGACAGTTGTGGCTGCTTTCCTGATCACTGTGAGTTGCGTGTTTGCTTTTGCTCAAAATTAACTTCATTGCATTCCTGAATGGCAGATGCTAACACATATCTGTAGGGAATTGCAACTCTGGACTCGAGGAAAGCCTCCTGTTGGATGTTTTGCAAGACCCATCAAGGAACATTATAGAAATTGATCCTGTCGTTAATGAGACAGAGCAATTTAGCTCAGAGAAAACAATCCTCTAATACAACTACCTCAGTAACCTCATTATGCTCCTCAAGGAAACAGCGGGCCCGTTCCCAGGGGGCAGAGGTCATGTGATTAAAGGTGTGCAGGGTTCTTGGTGCTTAGCACGGTGTCACTGGCAGAGTGGGTACCCAGGAATTCTGTAGAATGAGCAATGTTCAGAGAGGTTGATATAATAGACTCAGAGAGGAATAAATTCTTTTGTATGATTTATCAAGGGTCTGAGAGTTCTAGCTTAAAGTACTCTAATGAAGAAAGGGATATACTGAGCTTTTTATTTCACAATAATCTGTGCAAAATGCAGCAGATGTGGATAGGCAACTGACACGATTGACCCAAAGGAGGTGAACAACGGAGGGGAAGCAGTCCAAATTCAAAAACGGAGACTCCTCGCTAGGGGCAGAACAGCTTAAATCACTTCCCTTTGTAAAATGACCCTCCTGGCTAACAAAATCTTGGCTGCACACTGAAGGGTTAAATGCATTACCAGCTGGCAAGCTACCGACCTGAGAACAAGGAGGAAGTGAGACAGGCCAATGCTTCAGAAGTAACATGTTTAATAAAAAAATAATCTTTCCCTTGCATTTCTATCACCACTGGGCAGTTTCACCATCCCGTTTTGGGTCACCAGCCACAGTCTGCACAGTCAGAGGAAATTATAGAAATCCATCATGGTTGAGTTTTCTGAACAGGTTATTACTCTCTGCTTTTTATCTTCCAAACAGTCCCTAAATTTAATTGCTTTGTTGTAATGGATTAACCTCTGAGGTCCACAGTAGCATTTATATAGTGTTCAAAGGGGAGGTTGAAGGTTCTGAACTCTATGGAAAGTACCATTTTCTTGGATCAATGTATGCCTGCTTGGTTCTGGGTAATTCCGGCAGGCACTTGGATACAGATATCCCCAGATGTGCAGACAAGGAGAAACACAAAGAGACTCTCATTTGATCTGAAGAAATTAATGGACCTCTTCCAGGATTATTTCCTGTTAGAAACACACAATTAAGATAGGAACTATCCACCTGGGAACAGACACTACTAAAGCACTGGTTTTAGAAGGGTCAGAAGTAGATTTTACGCCCATGCCTCAATTCTCTCTACTTATTCTAGACTATTCCCATCAGTTTACAGTCTCCTCTCTTTCTCTCTCTCTTTCTCTCTCTCAGCCCCTATTTCTTTTCTTTTGCTTACAAACAAAGTTCTTTAGGACTGGAGCAAGAGTACACTGGGTAGAGTGCTTGCCTGGCACACTGCTGACTGGGTTCAATCCCGATATTTCATATGATCCCCTGAGCTAAACAGGAGTGGTCCCTTAGTGCAGAGGCAGGAGTCAGAACTTGAGCACCCCAAACAGAAAAACAACAAGGTTTACAAAGTTCTTTGTTGTCCTTCCCCTTCCCATTGATGCTGTTGTTGTTGTTGTTGTTGTTGATTAAGGGTCTCACACATGCTTTGTTGTGGTGCTCCCAGGGACCACATGTTTTGTTAGTTACAGTGCTTACACACATGCTTGCTGAGTCACCTGGCCTTGGAGCTCATGTACTCAGGTGCAGAGCTCATCTCACATTTAAGGTGTGGTGTTCCCACACACCTGACTGTGTTCCTGGAGCTTGCACACCCAGTTGCTATACTATGTTCCCCAAAAAGCAGAACCATCAAGATCATACTTAGCACGTGTGAGTGGTATCACTGTATCACTGTCTTCCCGTTCATCATCGATTAGCTTGAGCAGGCACCAGTAACATCTCCATATGTCCTGTCTCATGCAAGTAGAGCCCAAAGGCACCTGCTTGCTCCAGGAACATAAAGAGCCTCAAACCATTCCATCAGGTCATGGGAATGAGGTCTATAATTGTTACTGGTATTTGGCATATCAAATATGACACGGTAGCTTGCCAGGCTCTGCCATGTGGGTAGCATACTCTTGTAGTCATCTCTAAATCCAGCATATATTGATGAACCACACGGCTTCAAGTGGCGCGCTGAGCCAGGCTGTGATAGGCTGGTCTGCTGGGTGGAATTCTGACTAGGGGGAAGTCCGGATGTGGAAAATGGAAGCCCTCATGGAGTGGGGGGGGGGGTCGTCTGGCTTGTTGCAAGGCTCTGCTGGGGTGGCGGGCCAGGGCTAGAACCTGCCATGCCTCCCAGGCACCTCGTGAGCGGCTGGGCTCAGGGAGAGCCAGTAGCAGCTCTGCCCCATGTCTGTGAGTCTCATGTGAGTGGTAGTAGAGAGCAAATCTAGGGTCTCAGGCTTATCGGACTAGCACTTGCCTTTAGTATCTGGACATTTTCCTCAAATTTCTCTTATCAGAAACATCAACACTTTGAATAGTGTCAGATTCAATAGACACATTGGAAATTTATCACCCTTCTTTGTAGTTGTATTTGGGCTGGAATGATAGTACAATGATAGGGTGTTTTCCTTGCATGCAGCCAACCTGGCTTTGATGCCTGGCATCCATATGGTCCCCCAAGCATGGCCAGGAGTAATTCCTGAGTGCAGAGCCAGGAGTAACCCCTGAGCATCACGGGTGTGAACCAAAAAGAGAAAAAAAAAAGATTTCTTGTTGTGGGGATGCCCACCCAGGGACGCCAAATGTCGGGGAAGCTGCCAGGGTCCCAGACAGTGCCAGGAAATGAGTTCCCGGCAGGGAATGGATGAAAACTCAGGAATCCGATGCAGTTTTAAAATGCTTTACTTATCACAGGTTCAGACATACCAATCAGCAATAGGAAAAACCCTGTGCTTAGGATTCCAGGCTAGAACCCCAGCCAAGTGTAGATCAAGATGGCAGCCACCACGTGTTAAGGCCCTGTAAAGAGGAGACAAAGACAAAACTCCCAAGAAGAGTGCAAGCCCAAAAAAAGCCCAAAAGAGAGAGAGCAAGAGAGGAAGCAGCCTAGTTTTATACCCCTGCAACTCAGACCTCCCACTATTATGGGAAGCAGGGAGGGTCAAATGCCCTCAGGTAATTTCTCTCAGCACCTCACCTAGGCCCTATTATATGCTAATGTCTTGAGCCAAGGCCTGCCTGGAAATGCCTTTATAGGGTAGAGAAGGGGGTTTCTGAGATGGCATGTCTCTGTACCAAAGACTAATACTAATGCCAGTTAAATATTTCTCCCAACCTTCACAAGAGTCTCGTCTACTTCACGGTAGTTTTGTATTTTAGTTGCCTTTGAGTTATCAGGGAGCCATGCTTGCTTGCTTGGAGGCAAACAGCATTTCTCTCTGGGCTAATTAGAGATCCAACGTGGCCAGGTAAATATGCTGGTAAAATCTAGCTAGTCCCACGATGATTGTGGTAGCATGAGAGAATATTTATACCAGCCAGTACAGAATACATGGTCAGATAAACTGTCACATTTAAACTTCCCACCCCCCCCCCCAGTCTACAAAGTGACCGGCAGGAGGCAATCCAGGGCAGATGCAGAGGCTTTTGGGCTTTTAGGTGTGCTGCAACATCTTGTAGTTATATTCTGATAGAGTGTTTTTTTCCCTTTCTTGAAATATTGCTTCCCCAGGAAGCAATAGACCATTGTACAGTGGATAGGGTTCTTGACTTGCACACCACAAACTTGGGTTTAATCTCTGGCATCCCATATGGCCCCTGAACACTGCTAGGAGCAATTCCTGAATGCATGCGTACAGAGCCAGGCATGACCCCTGAGCATCACTGAGTGTGACCCCAAAACAAAAAGCAAATAAAAAAATAGAAAAGAAACATTGCTTCTTCCTAGATCTTGAGAAATCCATACTCTGCTGGTATAATGCCCTCTCCTTGAACACTGCCTCCCTGACCCTTCACTGATTCAACTTCTCCTACTTACCTGTAAAAAGCAGCATTCCTGCCTCAGTTCTTTTCTCATTTCCAGCCTCCTTGCCTAGGCATCCCTAACTTTCCTTGCAATTTTAAATGCAATCTAGCCACTGATTAATATGCACAACTTTAGCTTCCAACTTGTTTTCTAAACTCCAGAGTAGCATATGCAATTGCTTATCTGCCCCATATTCAAATACTTGAATATTCACTAGTTTAGTAAATGAGTTTTCTCTCTCTCTGTCTCTCTGTCTCTCTGTCTCTCTCTTTCTCCCTCTTTCCCCTTAAATCCCTGGGTCAGTCCTATTTATTCCACCTCCAAACTGTGTCCCAGAAAAATTTGTTTCTCCTTCTCTTTTCAGCAACCCCATCCCAAATTAGCATGACAAGCTCCTAATACATGTTGAGCCATCTACCAAGGTTACCTTCATCTGCTTGTCACATAGTAATCAGTGTCTTCCAGTCAGGTTTAATCCTTCTCTCCCCCTACTCCAGCAATACTTGCTTTTTCCTGTTTCTAAAATACATAAAGTTCAATTTTCATACTAGACTTTTGCAGCTGATATTCTGATGCCTGGGAAACTTTCTTTCATTCCTCTTAATCCCAGTTCTTCTGATAATTCTCATAGTATCTTAAATATCACCTCTGCATAACTGGAGAGAAATTCAAAGAGTAAGGGTGTACTCTTGCACGTGTATCACTTGTGTCACTTGTATCACTTGTTTTCCGTTGTTCATCAATTTGCTAGGGCAGGCACCAATAACATCTCCGGTATGTCCTGTCGCAAGCAAGTGTAGCCCAAGGGCATCTGCTCGCTCCAAAACATGAAGAGTCTCAAACCATTCCTTTCAGGTCATGGAAATGATGTCTATAATTAATACTTAAATTTGGGGCCTTGCATGTGTGAGGTCCCCACGAACCTCTAGGTGTGGCCTCAGTAGTCCCCAAGTGCCCTGGATCTGGCAAAACTTCACCAACTATGCCAAATTATTTAATGGCAGGTCTGCAAAGCCAGGGTGATTATAACCAAGAGTAGTCCCTCGGCATCCTGAACACTTCTTGGGAACTCTCCCTGAAAAAAAGGTCACCTCTACTTACATCCATAAATCTAAAAATCACAGAAGTGTGTTTGAACTCTAAATCCCCAATTTTCTTGCAGTCAGGAAAGCAATACAGGTGAGAATAGGAGACACATATATGGGTGTAGTGTGTGTCCTGTGGTCTTGGGTTCAGGACCTAAGATGGCGGTTCTGACACTCCCTTCCTATATTATGAAAGGTAGAATAGTACTCAGTAGTCTGCAACAGGAAGAGGGAAATTTTTACAGAAAGGCCTTTGGATTTTCTGACCAATATGTGAGGCACCAAATAAAACTAATGCCAGACAGCAAGGACTGGGTGTGGTGGGAAAAAACTTTAATATAGTTGATCCAACTCATATCCAAAGAACAAACACAGGTTTTGTTCACTGGGGATATACAGGGTGTTAACTTATGGCCTCATCCTTTGAGACTTTAAAAATACATAATTTATGGATGTATAGATGAGAGAGTAATCATAGCTAATATTCACTAAGTACTATGTGGCCAAAATTGTGCTGGCTACTCTACTCTGTATCTTATTCAGTTCTTGCCCAGCTCTGTAATGTAAGTTCCTATCACCACTTTCTAGAAGAGGAAACTGAGGCTTCATTTCATGCTAAAGATCATACAGATTGCAAACTAATATTTGACTCAGGGTATGCATAACCCATCCTCTAAGATTGCATACAAGTGGTGTCTTCTGGGGTTCTGACTCAGGGTTGAGCTAAGTTCTTTACTTTGGAAGAAGTCTTCTTAAAGTCACTCAAAATTATGCTCCATCTTTTATTTTTATACTATTTCTGGGAACCATAGCCAATAGTACCCAGGGCTTACTTCTGTCTCTCTATTCCAGGCAGTGTTGGGAATAGGATTGAGGTAAATATACTATCTCTCCAGTGCATAAATCCTAGTGTATGTGTTGCAACTGGTAAAACAAATTTGAGAGAGGAAGACTTGGAACATAAATATCTGGTATGAATGAAAGACTTATAAATACAAATGGTAGTAGATGTCTTTGGAAAAATAGAAATGAGGATGTGTTTCTGTTTCTCTGTTTCACTTCCTCCTTCATTGTTCATGTTTCTCCCTCAAATTCATAAAATACCTCTTGCATGATTGATGAAGTCCTGACCACTGGTGTTATCTGATAGAAAACCAAGGGGATACAGGCTCTGTCCATATGGAGCTATTGCCAAATGCAGGAAACGTGTGAACAAAGATCTCATCGTCTCAATTTTAGACATTATATGCTAAAGAAATGTTACTTCAGTACATAAATACATATGTATTAGATATATATAATGAAGGCCATAAGTTAACACTTATGTTAACACTTATGTATTCAGATACATTCTAGTACAGCGTCTAGTACAGTGAGTAGTCTAGAACAGTGAGTAGTCTAGAACAGTGGGTAGTCTAGTACAGTGGGTAGGGTGCTTGATTTATATGTGACCAACCAGATTCAATCCCCAGTAGCCATATGGTTCCCTGAGCCTTGCCAGTTGTTATCCCTGAGCACAGAGCCAGGAGTAAGCCCTAAGCACAGCTAGAAATTTTTTTAAAATATGCAGTATAGTTTAGGAGTTCTAAAATGTTGGAGGGAATGAATGTGTTTCTTAGAATGAAGGAAATATGATACCTAATTCTTATCCTTGTGAGGCAAACTGTGACAAAAAGTACAATACACTCTAGGATATGACCATAGGTGATGGGTACTGATTCAGACTGAGAATAGGGGGTAAGGATTCGCACGCAGTACAGCAGGTAAGGCTTTGCACACAGCCAACCTCGGTTCAATACCCAGCATCCCATATCGACCCAGAGTGCCACCAGGAGTAGTTTCTGAGTGTGGAGCCAGGAGTAACCCCTGAGCATTGCCAGGTGTGACCTAAGAACCAAAATTAAAAAAAAAGACTGTGAGAATAATAGATCCCCACTCTTAAAGGAAGTAATATTTATGCTGAAATCTGAAGAATGCTGGAAGATTAGCCAGGTGGATAGAAGTCCCTCAGGCAGGACTCACATTAGAGCTAAGGACTTGAAAGAAGGCCAGCTGGCTCCAGCAGAGCTGATGAGTGCACAGGGATGGAGCGTGATGGACAGTAGGGAGATGAGCAACAGCTTCATCGTGAAGGTTTTGCAGGTCACATGAAGGGCTTGAGTTTCTCCTAAGTTCATGGAAATCTAGTAAGAGATTTTAAGCAGAGAGTAATATGGTCTAAGTAGTCACTATTGCTGCAAGTGTGAATAAGAAATTATGGGAACAAGATCAAAGAGAATATATAGGTGACTGTAGAAGGCATTCATGAAGAAAAGATGGTTCCATGGACTAGGGGCATGGAGAGAGGCTGACAATGTAAGGAAAGCTTAATAGGTATCGCTGTATCACTGTATGAGAAAAATTGATGGTATTTGTATACAAAAAATGGCAGGAATTGAGGATAACTCCCTGGTGTCTGACATGGACTTGAAAGAGGGCCAGCTGGCTCATGGGAGCATGATTAAATTGTAATATGTTTGTTGAGATGGAAGCACAAACTTTGGAGGAGAAACTTGAGTTCCTTATAAAAGATGATAAATATTGTATGCCTGAGAGATGTCCAAATAAAGAGTAAAATAGCCACTTCTATGTGAGTAGGAGTAGTAGAAAACTGAGTGTTTATAACTAGTCAGAGCTTTGAGATTGAGAGTTGCTGGAATAAACAGTATTTAACATCATCAGAATGAAGAAGGCACTCAGGGAAAGGAATACACAGTGATGAAGAGACAAAAAAATATGAAGTTAAGGAACTCAATATGCTCTTCAATCTTGTATTTTCCTTGAACACATAACCCACTTGCTTGTATGTTTCTTTGCTGGCCTATTTCCACTCTCGAGAAGCCTGAGTCCTCTCTTAAGCACATACTCTATCTTTCCCTCCCCCTCACATCTCTCTAAATAAAGTTTAATAAAAATGATCTTGCTTCACCAAAAAAAAAAGTAAAGAAACTCAAGAAATAGAGTACTGGAGAGACAGTGCAGTATAATGTCCACTGGAACTTGCCATGCACATGGCCAACCTGGGTCTCTTCCCTGGCACCCTGTATGGTCATTTGAGCACTATTGGAGTGACCTTTGAGCACAGAGTCAGGAATAAGCACTGAGACTGTTAGGTGTGGCCCCAAAGAAACAAACAAACAAACAAAAAGCTCTAACATTTAGATAATTTAGGGGAGTGTATACCAAAGCCCAGTAAAGACTAAATGGGAATTGCCAATCTTCTCATGACCTAGAGAATCCAAGCATCCTAGAAAAAATAAAATGGTTAAAAGAATACAATCTGAAAATCGAGGCGTGATCAATTACGTTAAACACTGCAGAAATGGGGCCGGAGCGATAGCCCAGTGGGTAGGGCATTTGCCTTACACACGCGGCTGGCCTGTGCCGGACGGGTTCCATCCCTGGCATCCCATATGGTCCCCGAGCACGGCCAGGAGTAATTCCTGAGTGCAGAGCCAGGAGTAACCCCCTGAGCATTGCCAGGTGTGACCCAAAAAGAAAAAATAAATAAATAAACACTGCAGAAATGGTGAAGCATGATACGCTTTTTGGATTATATACTGTAGAGGCCATTAAGGTTTTATCAAGAACAGGGTTGAGCTGGTAATAAGAGAAGAAACTGACCAATAAGGAAGTTAAATAGTCTGTGTGTTTGTGTGAACAGGCCTTCAAAAAGTCTGGGATTGGATAGAAGCAAGTGAAAGTAATGGAGTAAAAGGGAGAGATTTGTTTTACATTTGTTGGTAACCATTTGTTGATAACCTGTTGGTACAGGTGGAAAAGGTAAAAATATTTCAAGTAAAAAATAAAGTTTGAAAATATGAGAAAAATGAAATTATAAGAAAAAGTAACGTAAAAAAAAAGAAAAAGTAATGTTCCTGAGAGTTGGGAAAATGCTGGTTCTAGAATATAATGCAGGTCACATAATAATTTTTTTTGGTAACAACATCATAAAAAGTTAAAATTTTTTATTTTAATAAGACATTTTATTCTAGATAACATTTAAAATATTATCATTTCACTATGCAATAAATATAAACAATTTTCAATGAGATATTTTACATATATATCTCTTCATCACTTGATCGCTTGATCATTTGAATCCCGTTATTCATCGATTTGCTCGAGTGGGTGCCAGTAACATTTCCATTTGACCCTATCACGTGCCAGTATATCTCTTCATACTATGTATTTTATTCTTAAAGGACATTTCAACTCAGATTAGATATATTTAAGCACCTGAGACACTTTTCTGGCTGGGTAGTTACCATTGTAGAGTCTAGGTCTAAAGCAGAGTGAGAGGGATTGGCCTTTGATGGAAGAAAGAACATTTCTTCACTGATGGATAGAAAAACGAGCTTATATGCAAAACCATTTAAGACTTGCTGCTGGATGGATGAAAGAGAATGGAGGAAGGTTAAAGAGCATTTAGTGTTGTAAGACCATTACTTAATATTATAATCAATATACCTCTTCTCCCTTTTGACTTCCATGTTATACGCTGTTGTTACTGGCTTCTTGTCATAGAAGGCAGAGAACTTATGTTGAAAAGCCTCCCATAATAGCTCCAAACAAGTCTCTCTTAATTTTTCATTTTATATTTTTTGTGTATTGACTTTATAAATTTTGTATAATGTGTTTTATAATTAATTAATTAAAATTAAATTACAATTTATTATAGTTAATAGTGGCTTCTAGTGCACATGATTCCATCACAAACAAGTGTTTGTTTGGGTTCAACTTTTGAGACAAGTTGAACTAGAAAAAGTGGGTGCATTATCACCAGTGCACTCACCTCCTCCTTCTAGCACTTTCTAAGTAATGTGCTGACTTTATTACAGTTACTTTTACATGTTTGGATAGACAAAAGGCCATTCAGTGGAGAGTAAAAGTACATGTATGTTCTATGTCCTATGCCTAGTCTTGCTACTAAATTTTCATCCTGCTGAAGGATTGACAACATAAGGATGGTCTGAACATCAAGGATAATAATGAAAATAACTCAACAAAATATCTGAAGGCTTCCATTCACAATCAATAATGATAATAATAACAAATATGATAATAGGACACAAGGATCAACCACATCCTCTGTGGCAGCACTTGATGACCCTCAAATCCATTTTTCATTCATATAAGGATCAGCAAAACCCCAAGTGTGACTCTGCTTAAGCTTTTTCCCTCTTTCCCTTCCAGCCCTCCTGAACTTTGAGGTAAATCTAATCCACATGTTTCTGACTCATTTACACTTAACTCATCAAAACATTGTTTTCTAAGAGCTATTTGATGGCCAAGAAGTCTTTCTTATAGATCCTTTCTTAGAAATAGGATGTTGTGACTTGCCAAGAGGAAAAAAATCAACAGCCACACTAAGCCCCCAAAAAGTTTGAATTTGACTTGAAACTAAGAAATTATGAAATTTGGCCAAATTTGACCGGCACTTTTTCATTATTTCTAATAACTTTTCTCCACCAGGTGATTTTTCAACTCTCGTTCAACGAAAGACTGAAATGCTTGGCCAAGGCAAAGCTGCTAGTCCAGGATTGCTTTTGAGACAAGTTGAACTAGAAAATAGGAAGTTTTCACAGGCTCTCACTTATTTATTTACTTACTCTTTGGTTTGGAAGCCACATCCAGAGATGTTCAAGGTATACTTCTGGCTCTAGACTCAGGGATCACTCTGAGGATCATATAGGGTGGCAGGGATCAAACCCAGGTCAGCCATATGCAAGGCAAGAATCCTATCTGTCATACTCTCTCTCTTCAACACCCAGAAAAGAGTTTTTTGTTTTGTTTTTTTTTTTCCAACTAATTTTCCCTCCCTGGGAATTCCCTTTACATCCATTATGTAGAGTAGGTCTCTTACAATGAAATGGCAGCTCCTTTACTCACTCCCGTGGAGATGGTGGTGATGGGGGTGCTTCCTCTGTTCAAAAACTTCTCCCCCCTAGAGTGGGATTCTTCATGGTACTTGGAACCACACTCTTTTCTTCATTTTTCTTTTCAATGAATGCTCTGTGTCAAAGGTTCCAGAAAAACAAAATTCCGAAAGCATGAAGAATTTCATGGCCCTGCAAAAAACAGAAGATGCATTAGGTCGAATGTTAGATTTTAGTATGATAAACCTACCAACTCCCTTTAACTTAAGACTTTAATTAAAATGCTCCTTGTAGGGGGATTAAAAATAAACATTTGTGCATGCTTTCACTCTGGAATCCCATAAAATCTACATGAATACACTACTTACAGTTTATTACAGCTTCCTAAGACACCCTACCCAGATGGATTTTATTCCTACCATTTGGAATAAGGACAAATCTTTACCAGCCCTCACAAGCATAGGGAGTCTGATCTTCCTCTATATTTGTCTTTGAGCAGCTTTTAGATATATGCCACTGGATAGATGGTACAATTGAAACAAGCTTCTGAATTCTTTCCAGGGAAGGGAAAACTAATCTGGAAGCAGTAGCTAGGATATAATAAATGTCAAAAAAATATGTGTTGAATGAATACATATAAACAAATCTCAGTGAAAATGCAGTTAGTGAAGTAGAGAAGAGGAACCATATTCAAAGGGAAAGAGAAGGATGAAAAGAAGGAATAAGAGGGAGGAAGAGGAGGAAAAGAAGGAGGAAAGGGAGAGAAAGGAGGAAGGGATGGCAATTAAAGGAATCGAAATGCAGATGGAGGGAGCAGAAATACGGAGAGAAGCACAAGTAAATGCATTTCACAGAAAGCTCCATTTCCAGTGAATGCACAAGTAAATGTGTTTCACAGAGAACTCCTGTTCCAGTAGCAGCGAATGATCCTTTCTAGGTAGCTTTACCAAGGTGACAAAGTGACCAGATAATTTTGTATAATACAAATGTTGTGAACTGAACCAATACAAATCTACTTTGTTATTATTTTCAAAAGAAAACACCACATTTTGGTGAGATTAAATGGAAATTTTCCAGAGGCCTCTTTGAGAGGGGCTTTTAAAAGGATTTATTTAAAGAACTATGATCTACAAGGTCATTGATAGGAAAGTTTTAGGCATATATCAACACCAATCCCCCACCAGTGTTCCCATAGTCCACCCCCATGCCCATCTCCTTTCTGCCCTTACCACTACATGTCACCTTGATAGGCACATTACAAAGTTCAGATGCGTGGTTGCATCTTAGGTTCTGTTTGTTTTTGTTTGGTTTAGTTTGATTTTGGGGTCATATCCGATGATGCTCAGGAGTTGCTTTTAACTCTGTGCTCAAGAATCACTCCTGGCCAATTTGCAGGACCATATGGCGTACCTGGATCAAATCTCAGTCAACAGCATGCAAAGCAAGCTCCCTACCTGCTGTACTAATGCTATGGCACCAAGAGTTTTGTGTTTGTTTGTTTACTTGCTTGCTTGTTTATTTTTAATATGATTTTCGGCACTATGGCTTTCAGTACAGTTGCTGAAAAGGTGTTATACATAACACTTTACTACTGTCCAATTCCTCTTCCTCCTCTCGGTTGAACACATCACTTCTCCATAGTTTAGCCACTTCCTTGTCCTATTCCCCATTGCTTCCTACTGAAGATCAGTTCTCAAGTTCTTTATTTCCATTGCATTTGGTCATTCATTATTTCACCATGATGTTTCTTTATATCCCACATATAAGAGATCGTTCTTTGTTGGGCTTTCTTTCTTTAACTCCACTAAACATTGTAATCTAGAAACACTCCATCCACATAGCAGAAAGTTGAATGATTTTACTCTTTTTATGACTGAGTAATATTCCTTTATGTGCTATAGTTTCTTTATCCAGTTATCTATTCTTGGACACTAGAGTTCTTTCCAGATTTTGGCTATCATGGGAAGTGCTGCAAGGACCATAGGCATGCAAATATTTTCTTCTCCGCTGTGATTTTGGGTCCTTGGACACATTCCAAGAAGTGGAATTTCTAGGTCAAATGGGAGGTCAATTCTTAGTTTATTTGAGGCATATCCATATTACTTACCAGAGGATGGAGTAGTTGACATTTCCCACAAATTCCATGTAAGAGAAGAATCTAATTACCTTTCCCCAGGCTGTTCTCTGAGAAATGACCCTATTCTGGCCAACTCCTGACCCATCATTCCTTACTCTACAAAAATAGATAAACCTTCATACCCACCTTCCACAACTGTCTAAAGAGCCATTACTGCTCATTAACAAATGAAATCATTACCTAAAGGAAAGGATTTTCCTTTTTGTCATTTTTCATTCTCATGTATTTTATTAAGAATGAAGCTTAGGAACTAGAGGATCTTTAGGTAACCAAACCTCAATTTAGCATCTTAAAAATTAGGATTTTTTTTGAAAATCGAATAGATGCTCCTTTGTATAGAATTTTCTTCCTGATCTTGCTGCTTGAGGAATTGTGTCTCCATCTATGGCATTCATTACTCTGAGTAGGAGATGTCTTTGAGTATTACTGACAAAGCAAATGGAAGCAAAGATAAACAAATGGGGTTATATAAAACTGAAAAGATTCTACACCTCAAAAGAAATGGTAACCAAGATACAGAGATTGGTCCCAGTCCACAGACTGGGAAAGAATATTCACCCAACTCCTATCTGATAAGGGGCTATTATTCATGATATATCAGGTACTGATAGAACTTTAGAAAAAGAAAACAGCCAACTCCATCAAAAAATGGGGAGAAGAAATGAACAGAAACTTCCAAAAGGAAGAAATTCAAATGACCAAAACTCATACAAAAAAGTGCTCTTCAACACTAATCATCAGGGAGATGCAAATCAAAACAACAATGAGGTATCTCACACCACAGAGACTGGCACACATCCAAAAGAGCAAGAACAACTAGTGCTGGCGTGGATGCAGAGAGAAAGGGACTCTCATTCAATGTTTGTGGGAGTGCTGACGGTACAGTCCTTTTGGAAAACAATATGGACATTCCTCCCAAAACTGAATATTGAGCTCTCATTTGACCCAGCAATACCACTCCTGAGAATATACCCTGGAGACTCAAAAATACATAGCAGAAACACTATCTGAAATTCTATATTCATTGCAGCTCTATTCACGATAGCCAGAGTCTGGAAAAACCTAAATGCCCGAGAGCAGAAGACTGGCTAAAGAAACTGTGGTACATCTACACAAAGGAATATTATGCAGCTGTTATAAAAGATGAAATAATGAAATTTACCTGCAAAACTGAATTCTTAAATAGAAGAATCTTCAACATGGTGTAAACTGTAAACAACATCTCATGATGATTCCCATCTAAAGCATCAGTCATTTTCTGGAACCTCAAAAGATATTTGTTGAAGAGATTTGTACAGTCATCAGGGTGTTTATTTTTAACCATGTTCTTAACAGCTGAGGCAGTGAGACAACTCCTCACCTCTAGCATTGTATATGTGGTGGTAACTTCTACTCCAGGATTAACCTGAGAATTGGTGTCTAAAGATAGTGGATGTTCTGCATGGAAAGAACCCATGGAAAGAACCCATGCAAATAGAAGGTTGGATCTCAGGTCACATTAAGGGAAACTACTTGGCCAACTTAACCTTCATTCCCATTATATTCTTAGGGAAACAAAGCAGGCAGATTGACCTAGAAGTATAATAAAATGAAGGGTGTATGTTCAAATTGAAATCTGTAGGGTTTTTTTAAAAATAATTTATTTTAAAAATCTTTAAATAATGTTTCCCTTCTGTGAGTTTCCTTCCTACTCCATACATGGGACTCAACACATCATTCATTTTCTGCCCACATAAACAGAGAAGGCAGTTCTCCTACCATCCATGGAAGACAATTCTGTAATTCATGGGGGAAGCTTAAACCAATAATTATCCAATGATGAAGTAAAACTGAGTCATAAATAATGAAACAATTGAATAAAAGGATCAGTTACAATTCAGTGAGCAGAAGCAAACTTTTTTCAAAAAGGATAATTGGTACTCCTGGAGAATTTTCAGAAGACTGGATTGAGAAATCAAGAACAGTGTAATACAAAAAGATAAACATTCAGGGATCAAAAAAGAGCTCCTGGAAAGTAAGGAATGTTAAAGTTTCAAAATCAAATATTCCTAGTAAATGTATAACAAAGTCATCCATGGGCAACATGGCTGACTGAACTAAGCAACCAAGACAACAACACATAATATAATGTGTGTATAATAACAATGTTTTTTTTGTGTGTATATATATATACATATATACATACATATATATACATATGTATGTGAGTGTGTATATATATATATATATATATATATATATATATATATACACACTCACAACACAACACTCGCAACAATAACGGAGAACAGAAAGCAATCTGAGCATGGGAAGTAGACTTTCTTTGACGTAGGGAGTGATAAACTTCCTCAGATGACAGGGCCCACAAGATCTCAGAAGAAAGCCTAAAGATATTCCATCAAGAGAGATTGGTGACTCAGAATTTAAAGGATTACTGACTTTTCTCAGTATCACCAACATTAACTCTTTTGTAGTTATATTACCTAAACTATAATTTAAAAAAATTCTCAGACTTGAAAACAGATAGTTCTGAGAGACAAGGTTGTATGTACAGATAATCTTAATCAACTTGTTGGGTACTAAACATCAAAGATGCAACAAACTAGGGGCTGGAGCCATAGTCCAGCAGGTAGGGCTTTTTGCTACACGTGCCATCCCATGCCGGCCTGGGTTGGATCCCGGCATCCCATATGGTCCCCGAGCACCGCCAGGAGTAATTACTGAGTGCAAAGCCAGGAGTAACCCCTGAATATCGCCAGGTGTGCCACAAAAAAAAAAAAGATGCAACAAACTATACACGTTTAGGGAGATACTCAATTACCCAGAAAATCGAAGGCTGGGGACTGACCTTTCTAGTTCTAATATTCTTATTACCTTTTCTCCATTAATAGAGCTCTTGAAAGAAGGCAGAAACCCCACTTTCCCAACCAGGGCAGGCCTACTCATGGAAAGTTGTTGGGGAGCTCCGCCGGGTCCCCGACAGTGCCGGGAAGCGAGTTCCCTTCTACCTCCGCCGCCGGCGAGGAATGGATGAAAACTCAGGAATCTGATGCAGTTTTAAAAGGCTTTACTTATCACAGGTTCAGCCATACAAATCAGCAAAAGGAAAAGCCCGGTGCTTAGGATTCCAGGCTGGAACCCCAGCCACGTGTAGGCCAAGATGGCGGCCATCACGTGTAAAGGCCCTGTAAAAGGAGAAGACAAGAATCCCAAGAAGGGTGAGCTCACAAAAAGAGAGAGCCCACAAAGAAAGCGTGGGAGAGAGAAAACAGGCTAGTTTATAACCCCCGCAACTCAGACCTTCCCTCCCACTGTTATGGAAAGCAGGGAGGGTCAAATGCCCTTAGGTAATCCCTCCCTGCACCTCACCTAGGCCCTTTAGTATGCTAATGTTTTGAGTCAAGATCTGCCTGGAAATGCCTTTATAGGGTAGAGAAGGGGGTTTCTGAGATGGCATGTCTCTGTACCAAAGACTAATACTAATGCCAGTTAAATATTTTTCCAAGCCTTCACAAGTCTCTTCTACTTCATTGTAGTTTTGTATTTTAGTTGCCTTTGAGTATATCAGGGAGCCATGCTTGTTTGCTTGGAAGCAAACAGCATTTCTCTCTGGTCTAATTACTTAGGGTCCTACGTGGCCAGGCTAATATGCTGGTAAGATCTAGCTAGTCCCACGATGATTGTGGTAGCATGGGGAGAATATTTATACCAGCTAGTACAGCATACATGGTCAGATAAACTGCCATTTAGACTACCCCCTTATCTATGAAGTGATTTGCAGGGAGGTAATCCAGAGCAGATGCAGCGGCCCTTAGGAGTCCTGCAACAGAAAGTT